>JAJMVL010000021.1:0-96819 GCA_023082095.1 Dothiorella sarmentorum | reverse complement strand
CTCCCCCCCCCCCCCCCCCCCCCCCCCCCCCCCCCCCCCCCCCCCCCCCCCCAAGGGCGATCCAAAGAAGAAAATCTAGACCCCTCGCCTACCCACAACTACTTTACCACCACACCCAGCAAACGAACAGTGCGCGACCGCGCAAAAAACCGCGCACGCGCGCGTGAGGCGCTTAACCCAACGCCCCGGCGAACAGCTCGTCGTCCGAAAAGCCCGAAAGTACGTATACACTTTAGACACCCTCGGGGCGATCACCGTCATTACTACTCTATGTGCGGCCCTTTGTTGCGCTCTTCTTTCCCTCTACCGTCAAGCCACCCTCGGTCGCTTGGTTCGGCCCGTTTTGCACTTCCATCCCTCGTGACGAAGATCCGGTTCAGACGCCGTTTTGACTACAGCTACTACGGCGCCCGCTAGTTCCGGCACAATCGTGGGGAGGGGAGTAGGTAGGTTAGTACAACCGCCCTAAGGTAAGGCTCAGTGGTTCGGTTTTTCGGCCGCTAGAACAGCGTTAGAAAAGGACGAGATGTCCGAAGCGAAACCGTTGGTTCCCCGAACGAGGCGTTGAATGGTAGGTGGTGGTGGTGGTGGTGGTGGTGGCGGGGTTGGTTTTTGGGTCCCATCCGCCAAACCAAAAACCGTCGAACGACGGGGGCGGTGGCGGACTCTAATTCTAAACACCGAGAGGAATGCGAGAAAACGCAAGGAATCACGCGAACGAATCGGAAAAGTAGAAAGAAAGGGTCGGGAAGGAATAATGGAAAAAAAAGCCATGCCCATCCATCACAAGCCACCACCACCACCACCAAAGGCGTTCGGAAAAGCCGGGGGAAAAAAAGCAAAATAATCTTCAGTGGCTTGAATGGAAAGGATTGGATAACGTGGCTTGAGCAAAGGGACGCGGAAACGCTACCCTTCCTTCTGGAAAATAGCGCGTAAAACTAAAAAGAAGGCCAGGGCCACAGGGCGTTGAAAGAAAGACAGTAGGGAAAAGCCACCGCAAAAAGCAAAAAAGGAAAAAAAAAAAGAAAACCACGACTCAGCCTCCTCAGCCCTGTCGCATTATTGTGTGCATGTGTGGCGGGCGTTCGGCGGCGTTTAGCGCTAGCGGTGGCGGCGGCGTCCTACCTATACGGGTCATGTTTTGGTGTGGTAGTGTTCCCGTGGGGCAAAAAATATCGGTCGGTCCCGAGTTTGGGGCAATGGATGAGTGAGTCTCTAGCAATTGAAGAAAGAAAACACATAGCAACAGCAGCGGCGGCGTCGGCGTCAGCGATAGTGGTGATTCTCTTCTAGTTTCGGCATTCCCCTTTTAGGTGCATGATGTATTATTGTCTCTGTTCCTCTCGAGCTTTATTTGTGTCTCGGAAGTGAACCCTGCACCGCGGGGCCTGCTCCGGTTGGTGTGGAATCGTCGACTATGACTTGGCAACCTTGCGACATGGCCTTCCCGAACGCTTGTCGTTGCAGATTGGCGTATCAGCCTTGGCACTTCACCAACTGCCCTCAAACAAGCAGAACGACCAGGGCCGTGAAACTGTCCATCACTCGTGCGAGCTCTCCCTCGATAGTCGGTCAAACGACGTGTGCGTTTGAAAAAAGAGATGAAAGGACATACGTGGTAAGCGTGGTCAATCATGTTCCAAAACGAGTAATTATCAGGTCAGAGAGAAGTTTGGTGGATGTAGGTAAATGGATCGGCGTGACAAGCCAATCCCCCATTTGAATAATCGTCTAATAAACCAGAGAGCCTCCCCATCCCAAGAGGAGAACCATGGCGCAAAAAGGTGGATATTACCCCTATCCTTTTGCCAACCACCTTTCCTCTGAGTGTATAGAAGGAAAAAAGAGGAGAAAGGGACAAGGAAGCTCTGTCTATGCATGAATGAGAGAGTAAGGAAAGAACCCCAGGACTTTCGTTTCGTACAGGTGATAGGGGGAGATTAGGGTTTCACGCCTTCTCCAGCCCCAGATCATTCCCTCCACTCATTCGGGCAACAAACGTTAAGTACCACAATAAAAAAAAAAGTCGAACAGCCGAAGCCTGTGCCGCCCCACCATTACGCCCTCTGCCGTGATATGAGAAAATAGCAATAGAAAACAAGAGTATCCATAAGTCATGAGAGGGAAAGGGAATCAGACACCCCCATCAAATCCAAGAGCGGAAAACAAGCCATTCCAGTCATTAGCCGGGTAACGGCCAAGACGTGTTTTGGTTTCCAACGCCAATGCAATGTGCGAAGAGGACGTATTACCGTGCTTCTTCAAAGTCGTGTCGTGGAGCAGAAATGAACAAAGCAACGACCAAGGTAGGAAAAGAGATGAAATGTGATGACAATGATGACGATAATGGGTGATAATCGTGATGCGATGGCGATGATGATGATCCATGGTACCGTTCGTTGAATGTCTTCGTTGCCCCAAAAGATCCAAGTGCTGTCATGGCCAATTTACCGCCTTTTAACGCCGGTGCAAATGCTAGCTGATGCTGGTCGTGTGGCGCACCCTCGGTGCGTCGAGAATGGGACTGGACAAAAGGCGCCATCCAGACGGCTCCTGATGTCCTCGGTAAGAGCAGAAATGATGAAGACTGATGTTGGCGAGTCGCTAAGATGCCCGAGTCATGTCGTTAATGGAGATGTTGGTGGGGCGAGTCGTCGCCTGGCACTACCGGTAATGTCCGGCGTACGCTGCAGGGTTGTGCTGGACCATATAAACTTCAAGCCGTCCGGCACGATATCCTGGTCCCCGGGAAGGCTAGTCTGGCTACAGCGTCTGGGGCATAGCCGCGGGGGTAAGCAGCCTGGGAAGGAGAGGGACCCTGAGAACGGTGGGTGTAAGCCCACCGCTCATCCGCTTTACCCCTTCAGAACATGCCTCCCTCCACCGGCTGGTGCTGGTGCTGGTGCTGGTGCTGCGCCTGCTCCTCCCGGATCTGACCACTACTCCGCTTCTTCCAACCCAACTTGCTGCTCATCCTCTTCCACCCGCTTCCCTCGCGCTCGTGTCGGCTGTTCCTCGGGCTTGGAGTGCCATTGGCGCTTGGCGGGTACCCATAATCGCTCATAGGGGGCGTCGTCGGCGGGGTCATAGGATCGCCGAGGGCGCTCGGACTACTCAAGCTACCCGAGTCATCGGTGAGACCGTCGCGATCGGATGGCGAAGCCGCTGCTGACGAGGCCACGGAGTGCGGGGGGTTGTGACGGTGGTGTGAGGAGCTGGCGAATCGGGCGTGTGCGGCTGCACCAAAGTTGCGGGTCACGTTGGTGAAACTGGTGGTCAGGGAAGAAGGGGCCGAGGCGCGGTGCTTGTTGGGCCCCTCGGAGCTGCTCTGCGTAACCTCGCGGCGAAGAGTGCGTTCGTCGTAGGAACGGGTGTGAGAGTGGGACAAGTTCTCCTCGCTCGTGTTGTAGCCGGCGGCGCTTTGAGGTGAGAGGCTGTTCAGGAAGGGAACCAACACAGACTCCTCCATCAGTTCGTAGATCTTAGCCACAGCCGTGTCTAGTGTCGAGGGGTGAGGGGGAACGTAGGGGTTGGAGAGCGCTAGGAGGCCGTCTCGTACATCCGACGGGAGGTTGACCTCTCTCGGACCGTTGGGGGCGATGTAAGCGTCCAGCAAGCGCTGCCAGAGCATCTTGACGTAATTACACTCTTCGCTAGCGGGGGACACGGGCGACTCTGCGTTCTGGCCGACCATCTTGTTGTAATGTTTCCTGTAGCGGGAAGCATCCATGGTGAACTCCAGAGTCTCCAAGCAGTGGTTCTGCGAGAGATAGGCCATGAAGGCACTCAGGGTCCATGGCGGAGAAGCGGTGTTTGCGAGGATTTCGGAGAGATTCGGGCGCCTGACACAGTAGGGACCTTGAGCAAATCCCTTCGGTATGGTGACGGACAGGGGCCGTGTGGTTGTTGTTGTGGTTGGTACATACTCATGAGCCGACATCTTGAATCCTCCCTTCTCGTCTTTTTCGTCTCCGGAGGGGGAGGAGGAACGGGTCGAGGACGTCGTGGTCGAGGTGGAAGAGGTGGTTTTGAGACGGAGAGTAGGCGGAGCGGTCTTGCGGTGCATCACATTCCACCACGGGTCCTTGGACGTGGGCGGCGGGCTGAGCAGGGAGTCGTCCCGGGGGGCAAAGGCAGCGGCGGCGGGGCCTGGGCAGATGCAGAATTGGGCGGACCGCGCGGAGCGGAGTCGTGACGCCAGCTTGAGTGACGGGTGCGGAGGATGCGGAGGATGCTGCGGACGGTTCGGAGGGTGCGGAGGGGGTGCTAGGTGATTATTCGGAGGTGGAGCGGAAGCATAAGTGTTTAGCTGTTGGGCGTGTGGTCGCACAAGCGCAGATGGGCTGGCAGGTGTGGTGTTCTGGAACGGGAACACAGCAGGCAGGCGACACAGAAGTGAGGAGGCGGATGGATGGTGACTAATGGGCGCTGGTAGCGCAGTCGGCTAAGCTGTCGCAAGAGCCAGGCTGAAACGAGCGGCAGGAAGAGAGAAGCTAGAGAGCGTGGCAGGGGGTGGGCCGGTTAGGAGGCGGGAGGAGTGGGCTTCGTGGAGATGTGGATGGCTGGCTCAGGCTCTGTGGGAGCGCGGTGGACAAGGGACGCGGCGAGCGGTGCCGGGGCGGTGGTTTAGTAGGCGGCGTGGAGAGATGGGAAGGGACCGGGCAGCAATCTCAGATGCACACGGAGCGCGGAGAGGTATGATCTGGATAGTGAAGCGGAGTGGCATCAGCG
This sequence comes from Dothiorella sarmentorum, assembly GCA_023082095.1. Lineage (NCBI taxonomy): Eukaryota > Fungi > Ascomycota > Dothideomycetes > Botryosphaeriales > Botryosphaeriaceae > Dothiorella > Dothiorella sarmentorum. The sequence continues at coordinate 92,085 of JAJMVL010000021.1, read as the reverse complement.
TCCGCCCTAAGAGCCGACAGGCGCCCTTCGAGAAAGGCGCGGCCAATGGCATCCCTGCACACCCCCGCTGATCGAGCAACAAAGAAGCCTCGTCGAAGCAGGCAGGAGGAGGCTGTGTGACGGCAGCACACAGCAAGCCCGGCTAGTGCTGCGCAAATACGGCATCGCCACCAGGGCGCCAGCACGCGCGTCTGCCGGGCGCTCGTGGCTCTGTACAGCTCCGGGCTCCGCTTCGTGAGGCAGCTCCATGCGCATCTCACGGCCAGCGCCGATCATCGAGCGGTGCGACACGCACAGACTGCTCAAGAGCCACAGCCCACCACAGCGAGCACCGCAACCAGCCGCGCCCCAGCCAACGCCTCCGACTGATTCCGCCTCTTTGTGCAAATGATGCCATCGCTCTGATAGGGCCGCCGGCGCTGACTCCTCTCCGGAGCCCGGGCCACCAGCTTTGATGCCTTTTGCCACGAGATGAGGGATAGGAGAAGGGGGGCTACGGCTCCACTTGTCCCCTTGTTCTTTGTTGCGGCTCGTCACCTCAGCAGCGCAGCAAGCCGACAGGGTCCCATGCGTGCGACCTGCCTAACCCAGTCCCGAGAGTAAGCAAACTTTTCGCTGCGTATTCCACCCGCCTTCCAGAAGCCTTCCGCTTCGGGTCCGATGCAGCCCAGCTGCACGCCAGAGCAGATCATGACACTATCGTATGACGGCCGCCGCCCTCCGAACGCCTTTGCTGCTCCCTGCCCACGGCTTCGCTAACAATATTATCGTGACCGTTGCTATGCCAGTCTTATTACGGCAAGCGAAGCAACAGTGCTTGCCGCCTCCACCGTGACGTTTCGTGCGCAATTTTTGGATCAGGGCCGCACCGCTGCCGGAAGCGGCCAGCCTCCATGTTTCTGCCACCAGGGCTCCCCTTCTTCTGCCCCGGCGATGCGGTGAGTCCCTGGTGAAATAGCAATAATGTCTTGTCTTGTCTGGCCCTGACGACTCCCTGTCCCTGACCCTGACCCGACGGCAAACCACTGCCTCCTGGCTTGCCATTCCCGTCCCCACCGAGAGCCCGCGGTCCAGCCAAATGGATCGTTTAATTACATGTTGCCGACCATTCGGCCTATCCACGCTCCAGACTGGCGCTGCAGCCAGCAGTCACATTCACTTCCTTTCTGACCACAGAGGTGCCCGTACGCCCGCGCGTGTGCCCGAGTGGGTCTCGAGAGCTGCAATGCTCAGGTCCCAGCCCGCCGCCTCCAGCCGCCTCTGAACTGCGCCGCTGCCCGGGCCAAACACCTGCCGCGTTTGCTCCAGCGTCAGCCGCAACTCCGACCCAATATCAGAAACGTCGTCGTCGCGCCAGCCGTTGGATGCATTGACCCCGTCGTCGCCCTGCCCTGCCGCCTGTCTCAAAACCTGCTGGGCCGCCGCTGACTGTGGCCCCGACTTCAACTCGGACGTCGTTGTCCGGTTGCCCCCGGCGGTGCGAGACGTGAGCAGCAGCGCCTGAGTCCAGGCCTGGAGCTGCGCGGCCGGCTCACAGCTCTGCTTGAGTACGATGAGCGCCTCGGCTTTGGCCGAGTCGAACCACAGCAAGTACGACTCGTGCTCGAAAATCTTGAACAGCGTCGAGAGCGACATCTCCTTGGCCGAGGCGGCGTTGTTGCGCACCGTTGCTCCCGTTGTCCGCGCTCCCCCGGCTCCTGCGCCTGGCAGCCTTGCCACGACTTCGGCCAGGCGGACCCCGATTCTGCAACGTCCAATGACCTGATCGTCCGCCCAGCGTAATGCTCCGTCCCGGAGCTCAAAGATGCGCTCCTTCTGCGACACTTGCTGCGGCGTGAGGACTTTGTCGTAGGCCAGGACGTGGGCCATAACGATGCTGGCGCGCTGCCGATTCAGCGAGCGCATGCTCACTGCTCGCACGGCGGCATAGTTGGTTCCCAAGTGGATTGTCAGCAGCAGCAACATCGACACCCATGTCGCTAGCGGAGACGACACCCATGAAACGACGACACTACCAGCCTTATGATTATCACTAATAGTCAGCGCTTGCACCTGTCAAAGCCCGTTTCCACATCCCATCAGCTGACACTGCAGGCATTGGGGATTTAACAGGCATAGTGGAATCGCACGTCATAATCAAGACACTACAGCAAGCGAGACGCTAGTCAACCGTTCTCTGCGTGAGCGGGTTGCTGCAGAGATGTGACGAGTCCGTCAGCACCAGTAGTGACTGGCGATCTGGCTTACCGCTCGTCTTGACTGAACGGCGCGGGAGACAAGGAAGGGCGGCATAAGCCGCTAGGCATTGCTTACTAGCATTCCCATAAGGGATATGATTGTCTCCTGCGACGAATCTTTCTAGAACGCCGCCGACCGTTAGTAGTGGGCCAGCTCGAGTTCGGATGGTGACGGAATGGCTGGAATGGGAGACGTGAAACGGATATGGGCGGGATCTAACAGATGCTGGACTAGCATCCCTCGTAAAACCTTCCCCAGATGCGTTTCAGACTATCAAATGAGAACAACACTGCCGATCCCCAGTCACAAGCACAGACATGCACCATGCGAGTACAAGTCCGGAATTGCTGGGTATGTCCTTGTAGAAATGGAAAGACAACTCACCGCGTTCAATTCCCCAAGATTCTGCGTGCGAGCAAAGTGTGCGCTCAGGCTTGCCTTACTGGAACCTGCAGCGACTCCACATAGCGCGCGTAGAATGCTACTGAAGCTCAGAACCATGACCCGAGCTAGTCGTGGCAACGCTGGTGACACACAGTCTAGCACCATGGCCGCATCGTTGAAGAAGTCGGCCGCGAGCCTCCAAGCCTTGCATTCAGGCTCCAGACTGGTCCCGAGTCTCGCCGCGAAGAGGATTGTACCAATACGCCCAGTCGAGTCCTGAAGCACCGAGAGGAGCAGGGCGGCAGTAGGCGAGGCACTGGCATCGCCGACACCGACGCCTGCGCAATTGCTTAGAGTCAGCTCCTGAGCGGTGCGGTTGATGTTGATGAAATCAGTGCAGAGTGGGGGCCGAGTCACGCCAAGGTGAGGCGATGATGGGAATACGTGTGGAAGAATGAGGCTACCACACTACCGCGCTACTCCACGCGCAGATCCGCGCAAACTGTTGGAGGGATCGGGATCGAGATCGCCAGCGTCGCATATGTGGGGAAAGGAAATTGCTTGTTGCGTTGGCGATCTACCTTCGAGGACGGCCCGAGAAGAGAGCAGCCCGGCAATCGAGCTGGAAAAGGCTTGGAGAGAGTCCTGCAGCGGAATGACGTCTTATCAGCAACAACGCGGACCGAATGTTGAGGCCTGATAGCAGTGGCACAGTGGGTGACGTTGGGAATAGGAAATAGGGTCTGCTAGAGAGACAAACATAGATCTGGTACCTGCGCGAGCAATAACGCCAATCAGCATCAAGACGGCACGGGTGATGACTGGAAAGGGAAGTCGCCGCGCGAACGGACAGGTGGTTATTTGGACGGGAGTCTGGACGCACGGCAAGTAGTCTTCCGTCACACTCTGAGGATAGCCGGCGGGAAGGAATACGTCAAGAGTTTGTTGCAAAACCGACTTGCGCTCTTCGGGCAGCTGTCAAAGAGCGGTTAGCTTGGCGTGAAGTTGAATCATGATCGTGAAGGTGTTGCGGTGAGGGTGAGATTCTCGGTGCCTTGCTTACGACAATATCAATGCGTGGACCGGTCTCGACGTACGTCGCCGTCACGTTCCCGGCATCATCGTATTCGGCGATTTCGAGCTGCGGCGGGCGGGCTTCCATGCTGTGTGGAAGATGATGTCAAGCGAGGTGGTGTTGGTAGGATGTTGTCAAGTGGAGCGAGCCGAGACACCGAGCGAGGCGGAGAGTACAAGCTTACAACATACTCTTTCCTTTTTGCATCATGTTGCCCAACCTATCACAAGCGTCATGTCTGCGAGAATTCAAACGCCGTTTCTCGATTGCCGCTCGACCGCCGATAGCTGGTTCATGCCATTTTGCTTCGAGTATGTTAAGTCTAAGTTTGGCACGGTCGTTCTGCGACGAGTGTGCTGCAGGCTGCGCTACTCCTGCATGCTCCGCGGATAGCGCCAATAATTTACACAACCATTATACTCAACATTCTTCAGGGCTTCGATAACTTTCAAACCTCCCATCAGAGAAGACAATGATGATTTCCAATGTATCCTAGAGTTTGCGCAGCCGCTTTAGGCGCATCTTTGAGAACATGGAGGGTTCACTATATGGACCGAGAACGCACACATCCATACTCCTTCGCGTTAGCACCCGAGTATCACGACTCCATACTGATTGCGGCACAGTTTTCAGCACTTGCAATCATCTTGCAACAGACTGCGTCTTTTTACCTGTCTAAAAGCATTGACAGACGGTCATCTCCGAAAGCACAAACATATCTTATTCCGTTGCATTGCATAGCAACTAGTTTTCAAACTCGTTGCGGGCCCTTGAAGCTGGGTCGGAAACCGAACTCCTTGATACATGCCGAATTCGCCGATTGGGTATTGATTGTCTAGACAACATAATGATAGTCGGTAACTCCGGCTGAAAGTAGGTGGCGTCTCTCCATTGCTCGGACCTTATTTCCAGGAAGTCATTCGTAAATCATTAATATGAGCTTCGATCTCATCCACATTCCTTTTCAATAGTCTTGGTCCATCTTCTCCGGGTCACGGATTTGGAGTTTGCCGACGAGCGTGCGAAGAGTTGCGACGGAATCTGCAATGCGGGTCAGTCAGGGCCGCTATGGATGGAAAATTCCATACCTCGAGGAATATTGCCGTTGCATAGGCAATAAGCAATTTGCCCCTTTTCGTTGCTTTGATACATCTCGTTTGCGCTCATGCCAAGCTCTTCCGAATCATTGATGCGGCTCATTGTGTCGCAACGGTAAAGTGAGTCTTCGGGGGCGGCTGGCTGGCCATGGGTTTCTTGCACAGCCCTCAGCTTGCTCTTCAGGAAGGTCTCATCCAGGTGCTGGGCTGAAATCTCCGCAGTATGGTCTCTCCTGCCAGGATCGATGCAATCGGCGAATTTTAGAGCTATTATTGGCTGCGCGGTTTCGGAGTTGACGAGGAATACCTCAGCCGACGCCATGGCTGGCTTCGATTCCGGATTGTCGCTGATTGGCTGAAGAGGGTGGACGATTGAATTGGAACGTGTTTGACGAACATGTACAAGCTGCTCTTCCAGGGCTGTCTTTTGCTGCAGCTGAGCTGTCTTATGTCTTTTGCATTCGGCCTCGAGGTCGCTAACCCGGTCCAACAGAGCAGCGATCTTGGCATCCTGGTCTCTCTGCCTGATCTCGGCGCCTTCCAGCTTCTTTTCCAGAAGCTTCAGCTTCATCTCGACCTCTTGCTGGTGGCGGTGGCCAAACAAGTAGCTGTAGAGGCGGCTCATGGTGCGGTTGCGATGGGAGATGGTGTGGGCCTATAGTCGTCGGGTGAGGTCGACTATTACTGGACGAGAGCAAAGGCGGGAATAGAGCTTGCGTAGGGAACAGAGAAGTTGTACGAAAGTTGTTGTTGGCGCCAATAGAACCGAGGACGCTCTTTGCAGCTGGCAGCTCGATTGCAGGCCAGGAGGAAGGAATGTTCGTAAAGAAGAAGCAGTGCAGAGGGACAGATAGCGGAAGCCAACGGGGCTTGTGATATCACGTGTGACGTGGCAGTCGATGGCGGGTGAAGTCGCGCTCCAAGATACCTTCACGGTCTGCTACATGTGCTTTTGCTACTGCAGCATCCACCAACGCCCGAACTCTTCGGCGACAACGCGGCCCGGCAAGACTAAGGCCCATCACACTGTCGGGCACGCAGAGCACCACGACGCCTTCAGCTCGTCCAGATTGTCCAGATCGTCCAGCTCGTCCAGCCGGTTCAGCTCGACACCCAGCTTGCCTGCCATGCGCCAAAGGATGGACGCACCCGACGACGAGACGATAAGGGAGTACGAAGTGGAAGAGCAGATAAAGCAGCACGTCATTGCTACAGAAACGGCACACATGTCATTCCTCGAGATATTCCGAGAGGCGTGCAAGGAAGTCGCTGGCGCAGGTGAGTTGTTTCTAGGCCCGGAGCTGTCGATTGGGCGACGGCGGCCGTTGTGTCGTGGACTTTGTGGCCCCCCTCTGCCCCTTGTGACGGATCGCCGACCGGCCTCGCGCTTAGCCCTGTACCTGCAGCTCACACCTCACCCACCATGGTTCCCCATCATGCCCTTTGGAGAATGCCTTGACTACGACTGCAGGCTCCGAACATGCCACCAAAATGAGCGAAGATCGCCCTCCCCTCTCGGACGACGAGGTGGTTGCGCTCGTGCGGAAGACCATCGAGCAGGCTCGCGAAGACACCACGCGCCGCACCGAGCCCGACGTCGTCAAGGACCTCGCCCAGCCCGGCATCACCATTGATCTGGGCCACCATGCCCTCCGCCGTCTGCCCGAGGAAGTCATCGACATCATCAAGGGCGAGATCGAGAGGTGCGTCCCTGCCTCCCGCCCCGTTTCGCTTCCGCGCCAGGAGCCAGCCTGGGGAGAAGCCGATGGCGAGAGCACGCTAGATTAAACACGGCCCCAGGCAATTGCGGCCGCTGCTGCATGCGGCTCTCTTCCAGGCGTTGCAGGCATGCCGTACATGCTGTCGCCAAGTGCTTCTTTGCTGTGCCCTCCAGCGCTTCCACCATGATCCCCCCACTTCAGAGCTGTTTAGCTAACGCTGCGTTGTAGGCTCGCGCTATCACACAACTCGTTCAACACCCTGCCCCTCCGCATGTCAGAATGTGTGCGCTTGCGATACCTGAACGTGCGCTACAACGCCCTGCGCGAGTTTCCTCCAGCGGTGCGTGGATCCCGGCATAAAATGTACTGAGGGATCAATGCTGAACATCTGGCCAGATTCTACAACTGCCAACATTGGAGATTCTCGATGTTAGCAAGAACAAGATCAAGGAAATTCCGGAGGAGATAGCGAATCTCACTTCGCTCAAGGTGCTTGCCATCCAGCGGAACAGGATAGAGAAGCTCCCCGTGTGCATCGGCGACATCAGCAGCCTGCATATGCTGAAGCTTGATGGGAATCCCATCGCATTCCCTCCCCCGGAAATATGCAGCATCAAGGACAACGCCCCGGCCCCTTCGGGAGATAACGAGCGTGATGCTCTTATCACCACCCAGGTCAAAAGATATCTCCGCCAGGTCGCCACTCGCGAACGCCTCAAGGTGGAGTCTGAAGGAGACTCCAGGTAAATACCAGTCATGACCCCTTCTTTTCTGCGAACGTTACCTAATGCCCTGTTCAGCGAGAGTAATGTCGAGACACCCCGCCCAACTCGGAACAGAGGCGGCGGTGGCGGTGGCGGTGGCCGATTCCCAGTCAAACCCAGCATCAGCAGCATGGACGCATTTGGGGACAACAAGCCGAGACCCGACTCACCCAACAATGCTCCCGCCCCTCCGATTCCGGCCCGTTCCCACTACCGAGTTCAGTCCCAGCAGAACGCAAGCATGCGCCGACCACCCATAGGGCCCATCACCGTTAACGGCAACGAGCGCAACCGCAGTCACAGTGAGGGTGCTGGAGCAGCGAATATGCGCTCGAAACGAATGGGCATGGTCACGCGCAAGGCCACAACAGATCTGGCGCCGGTGAATGAAGGGAGACCCAACGGCTCGGCTCACTCCCGTGGTTTCAGTAACGGCTCAGCTCCGCCTGAAGTGCAAGCGAATGGTGTCTCCGGACCTTCTGCCAATGGCGATCAATCGCGCTCCAGGATCGGCTCCATCCGCCCTTTGTCCGACCTTGTTGAGCACAAGCCGTGGTCCAACGACTATGATGATGCTGTCCAAGCCTGCCGGCTAACCGCCGAATCGGCCTTGGATTTCCTGAATCCTACTGAGAGGTTGCTGCGACGTGTCAACCTGCCAAGTCAACATGCTCTTATGACGCAGTTCCAGAAAACGCGAGCAAGCGCCTATGCTCTGTCGGAATTGGTCAATCGCTACGATGGGCTCACTGAAGACCAAGAAGACGAAGCCGACAACCTGTTCAGCAAGTTGCTAGATGAGAGCGAAGCTTGCATGGATTTGCTCATCGATCTTGAAACGCAAATGCATGACTCTGAGGACGAGGTGGGCAAAGCAGTGAACGACCCTGGTGTCCGGAGCGCCTGGCGCGCGCAGATCAACGCGCAGTACATGGGTGCTGTTGAGGCACGCAATGCGTGCGAAGTTCTCGGCTTGGAGTTTGCTGAGCCTACCAAGGCTGATACTCGTCACCTCCGGTCATCTACTACCCCGACTCAGACAATGCCAAATCCGGACCAGCGGCCGGCGGCAACACAAGGAATGGGCTTCGAAACGAACGGCAACGCGAACGGAGTTTATGGTCTCACACCCCCGATGCACGTAAATGGTCGTACCAGCACATTGACAAGTATCACATCGGCCGCTACTCCCCGCTCGGGTGAGTCTTTCGCCACTTTGGGCTCGGTGTCCATGTCGCGCACCAACACCATGAGGAGTGTGGAGGATGCAGACGAAGAACAGATCTTCGAACGCATCTGGCAGAAGCTGAGAAATGCGTGTGCATTTACTCTGCAGAACCTGCCAGTGTGCCATGAGAGATTCGAGCAAGCTTGCCACGTAAGCAGGGGTGACGGCGAACGGGGCCACATGACATACCCAAGATGGAGGAGAGTCTTGGAGCGATCTACAGAGGCACACCAAGCGGCCATGTCACTGAACGAGGTTCTTAAGACCATCAAGCTAAGAGATGCGGAGTTCCGAAACTCGCAGCGTTTCTGGGAGCTCTGTACCTCTTGGGTCAAAGCGTGGAGTGACTTGGCTGTGGCGGTCAAGGAGCTCGGACAGATGGGCCAACTACCCGAAGACATCAAGCAGGTCATGAAGCCCGTCCAGAAAGCCGTCAAAGAAGCAGGCGGTGCCATCACCACTTCGCCTTGGAGCCACCTTGCGGTGCGTAATGACTCGTCGGCCATGTTTCCCCCTCAGTCAACTCTCTCGATGCGCTCATCAGACAGCCGCCACATGGGCCATGGTCTCAGTGGTCTCAGCACATCTTCGATACCCGACCCGATCAACACTGCCATCCCACTCAACGCCAACTACACGCATAGCGCTACTCCTTCCTCGGTCATGGGTCTCGTGACGCCGGTGCCTGCAACTCCCTTGAGCGCTGCTCTTGGTGCTGCGGCACAGGCCACGGTCCCAAGCACCCCTGGACATGCGTCGACGTCCACACCCGTCGATCCACCGATGACAGGGCGCTTCGCTGGCAATGTTTTCGAGAGGGCAGACCGCCTTCTGCAGCAGACGCAGCGTCGCATCTAGACGGGAGCTGCAGCCAAGGCTCCATTCCGAGTGCTTTCTTCCGGAGTTGTCATGAATAACGCTATGCCATTGATTCCCACCTTGCTCCACATGGCGAATTCCCTTCTGCGACTGAAACTTTAAGAGGAGCTATCCTCTTCGAACTAGCATATATTGTTGCTTTTTTGCTGATGGAAGATGAATGGGAGGGAAATGGGCGTTCGTGATCGTTTTAGAAGCACTTTTTTTTTTTGTGCTTTTTGTCGCTTTTTCATAAAGTTTGCGGTGTTTTTCCACTCTTTGCATCAGCGAAAAGGAGTTCTTACCAACACGGGAGGTGCAAATCAGTCAGCAGTGGGCGGCGTCTTTTTACTTGTTTCCTTTTCCCTCTCTTTTCACTTTTTCCTTTACTCGCCTTCCTACATAGCGAAAGAAAGGCTTTTTTCTGCGGCGATTTCCTGACTTCCATCCTTTGCTGCATTCTCCCTCTCAACTTTTCTTCTTCACGATAGAGTCAGCTCAGCATATCGGAATGGAATAATAGTGAACGTGGGTCATTATTCTGTGGTGCTTTGTCGGTCGTCTGTGAGCTTTGTGGGTGCCCTGGGTCACTCTGCCCTGGTTAGTCGTCACTCGTCGCTCTCAAGCTCGGCGCAGGGGTATATTTGTTGTTGGGTGCTTTACGAAGTCGTCCGTTGCAAGCAACCTTCATTACCCCGGTTTGTCTGGGTTCTCGGAGGACTCAAATCCGCAAACCCTCAAGAAAACCGTCGACCTCTTCGCAGTTCAATGGCACGTTGAAATCAACGACCCGAAAATGCTAGAGAGTGTGAGCGACTCCTCTTGTCCTTGCTCTTGCTGCATGAGGAGGATAAGGAAGAGGAAGAAGAGGCTTAAGATTGTGTCCCAGTGCTGTCTTCTGGGCTGAGACTGAGGAAATGCTTCTACAAGGGATTGGAATATTGATTAAAATGTAGTCCAACCGGTTTCATCTAGATTCCTCCAAAACACAAGCCACTGGGGCTTAAAGCGTTACTTGAGGTTTCTCCCTTGAAGCATCTATCCGGATACCGAGGTGTAGTAAGCTCAATATATGGGAATGGGAGCGCTCTCGTGGGTGATAAAGTGAGACAAAAGATATGCCAGACATATCCGCACATGTATTTTAACTCCTCTTAGTTGTCATGAAGCTGGAACCTTCGAGGTGTGCACCGTGTTGGCAAAGCGAAATGAAGTCCGACGGGCTGGTGAACGAGGAAGCCGCGCGCACGTGATGCCGCCTGGTATGGACATCTTCCTGCGACCGCGCCCCTTTCTCTTCTGCACCTCCACCCCAACACCTTTTCCGACACTGTGCCCGGCTGAGGCCACAACTTCACGAAATCGCGGCACCAGCCAGCATGGCGCCGCCGAGCCACGCCAGGCCCGTGTTGGGGTAAGCACATACCAAGAACTTCCACGACGGATGAGCTGACAGTCTTGAAGTGAAATCGACCAGACTATCGTCACTCTCAAGGTTGGATTGGAAGGAAAGCTCTTCATGATCCACAAGGAGATCCTTTGCCAACAGTCTCCGTACTTCAAAGCCGCATTCACAGACCACTGGAAGGAGGGCCAGGAGAACCTCATAACGTTGAACGAGGTCAATCCAGGACTGTTGTCGGCATTCGTCATGGACTGGTTTTATACCGGCCAACTCCTTAAGAAGTACAGTGCCGGAAACGGCAGAACTGATCTACTTCTCGTGGAAGCCTACATATTCGCCGACCGCTATGACGTCCCGGGTCTTCGCCGGGAGATAGTCGATAATTTCTACACGGCTTGCATATCAGAGAAAGAGAACACCCTAGTTCGGTACAAAGTCATTGTCAAGGCTTTCAACAATCTCCCAGCCACTTCCAAGCTGTGCTGCTTCCTCTTGGACCTCTACGCTGGTTATTGGACCTCTTCTATGGACGACGACGAGGAGCAATGCTTGCGTGAGAAGCTACCCATGTCATTCGTCATGTCACTGATGGTGCGCCTGGGAGAGCGCTCGGCAGACAAGAACATACGCAACAGAGATGACTATGAGGAGCAGGTCGGAGAGGACGCGCCTACTAGTCTCAAAGAGCAAGACAAGGAGGGCTACGGTTTGGATTTCTCTCATACCTAGAGTGGTAAAAAACCCCTTAAAGAGCTGTGGAAAATATGGATTTCGATTAGAGGACTCTCTTCAAACACGGCAATACACATCTGAGGCCAGAAACCAAATGGGCAGCAGAGTTCCATTCTTGAAAACGTAGCGTGCTGTTCTCCAGGGTAGTGCTTTTGCTGGACATGGTGACAGTGGGTTGCAAAGAAAAGGGCATGATGGGTCCCCTAACTCAAGCTAAACTTCGTCCATAGGGAATTAAAGCAGTTATGACGGCTTCTAACATACAACTCAGTCCGGATAGACCCTTCGATTTCCTATGCGGGTGATTTACTTATTATATGCGTTTTGTCGGCTGAAGCACATTGTCTATATATTACCATTTCCCTTGCGACCAGCCGTGAAGTCAACAAGAACAGGCCATCACAAAGGAACATGGAGCACTCACCATGCCCACACGGCAGCACCAACTCACTCTCTCCAACGCAGAGAAAAGACACTCGCAACAACAACAAAATCTCATTTACTCCCAAAGCTCCCCGTCTCCACACTCTCCCCATCTCCCCACATCTCCTTACTCTCCACCTCCACACCCTTCATCGCCCTCGCCACCCCCTCCAGCTTCGCCACCACATCCAACACGCCCGCATTCACCCTCTGAAAATACCGATCATTCGCCTCCCTCCTCCTCCTCGCCAGCAAGATATCATTCTCGGTATCCTGCTCCAGCTGACTCTTCCCACTCGTCTCGGTCCCGCTCCGCGGCCTCCCCGCCGCGCTCCCCGCCGCGCTCCCGCCCCCCGCAGCCGCCAGCTTCTGCTGCTCCCGATCCACGGCCAGCACGTTCGACGCGCTCAGCTGCGGCTTGCCCCCCGCGACGGGGGCGACGGCCGCGTCGTCCTCGTCCTCTTCGGCCTCGGAGCGCGCCCACGCCTGCGCGAGCGCGATCTGGGCGGTGCGGAGGTGGTCGAGGGCTTGCGAGTGGCCCGGGCGGAAGACGTGGGTGCCGGTGGTGGCGCTGAGCTCGACCTCCTCGAGCGTGTTTTGCATCTCGGCCCAGATGGCGTCGGTGCTGGGCTGGTGTTGGTCCGCCGCCGCCGCCGCCGTCGCGGGGGTTTGGAGGAAGGCTTGCTGCGCGGCCGCCGAAGCGGAGGTGGGGGGATGGGGCGCTGACGCTGATGCTGACTGCTGTGCCTGCTGGTGGTGGTGGTGGTGGTCTTTTCGGGATAGGACGGGGGTGAGGGGGGAGGATTCGGTGAAGGGGTCGCCGCCGCCGCGGAGGGTGCCGCGCTGGGAGAGCTGGCGTGATAGAGGAGGGGCGCGGGGGTTGGGGGAGATTCCTGCTGCGACTGCGGCGGCGGCGGCGGCGGAGCCGGGGACGACGGAGGTGTTGGAGGCATTGCGGGAGGGAGGGCCGATGAAGAGGGAGGGCGCGGGGAGGCGTTGGCTTTGGTTGCGGTTGACTGCGGGTTTTGATGCCATGGCTTTTTCCCTGGACTGGAGAAGTTGCTTTCAAATTCCCCTGCAAGTACACTTTTATTGTTGATGCTCTGGGGAAGCGGAGTGGTAGTCCATGGCAGTCGTACCGGAACCCATAACGCCACGGACTTTGCATGACTCGCGCTACCTAAACTCCGACGACTACTTTTCCCCGACGGCAGAGAGCTCACCTCCACCCTCACCACTCCCGCCAAACAATGCATTGAAGCCCACACGACGTACAAACCGGTCCTCCCACTTCCGCCCAACCATGGCAGCCAACACGCCCCCACCGCCGCCATCGGTCCTGTTCTTCAACGGCCTCTTCATCCTCGCCTTCCTCTCAATCCCCTTCATCGCCCTGCGCATCCTCTTCCTCCTCCCACCTCTACGGCCCCCGCCCCGCCCACGCAGACGCCCTGGCGCAGCAGCAGCACCACCACCAACCTCCCGCTCTTCCTCCAAAAAGGATGACGCACCCACCGAAGAACCACACTCCGACTCGGACTCGGACTCGGACACCTCCGACGACACCCCCCTCCCCACCTCCCCCACCCACCTCCTCATCATCCTCGGCAGCGGCGGCCACACAGCCGAAATGTTCGCCATGCTCTCCGCCCTCTCGCCCACCACCTTCCTCCGCAGCTACACCCACCGCACCTACGTCATCAGCGCCGGCGACCACCTCAGCGCCTCGCGCGCCCGCACCTTCGAACAGAGCCTCCTCTCCCAAACCCCGTCAGACCCAGCAACAGGCACAGCCACAGCCACAGGCGCGGGAACCTACACCCTCCACACCATCCCCCGCGCCCGCGCCATCCACCAACCCCTCCTCACCACCCCCCTCTCCGCCCTCCGCACCCTCCTCTCCGCCCTCGCCCTCCTCCGCACCCGCCTCCCCGACCTCATCCTGACCAACGGCCCCGGCACGGGCGTCGTGGTGGCGGCGGCGGCGCTGGCGCTGCGCTTCGCCGACGTGGGCGACGGGCGGGGCACCAGCCGCATGCGGACCGTGTACGTGGAGAGCTGGGCGCGCGTGCGGCGGCTGAGCTTGAGCGGGCGGCTGCTGTGTCGGGTTGCGGATCGCTTCGTGGTGCAGTGGGAGGGGTTGGTGGGCGAGGCCTCGGCGGGGAGGGGCGAGTTTTTGGGGGTGCTTGTTTGAGGGATGCACCGGGGGGTGGGGGAAGACGGAAAGCTGTTGGGTGATGGGATGGAAAAGGGGGGGATTGCTGTAAGAGGGGAGGCAAAACTGAGCAGCGCGTATGTGAAGGGCGTACGGGACTGTGGGCGATTGGGGCTGTTGCAATGAACTTTGTTCTGTGGCACTGACCGAGATGAACGGATAGCTGGGTTGGCGTTCCAGAATGGCTCTGGCAAAGTTTTGCATCCATGCCTGCATGCACTTTGACCGACGAGGAAAGAAGACTTACGATATCATGTCTACCACAATGGCTAAAAGGAAGAGGAGAATATCGCTCCTGAGAAAAGGAGGGCATAAAACTCAAAATACCCATAGAAGAATATAACTAGACTCAAAGATACTTTTTTATAAAACTCCGCTCTCTAACTTGTGATTTGCTGTACAAATCTACTCCGTAGCCAAAAACGCAGCAACGTTCTCTTTTTCCCTTTCGCATGGTAATCAAGGAGGGACGCTGGTGCTGAGGGTATACCTAAGAAGTAGTGGAAAGAAAGGGGCCAGAAAAGAAAAAGGAAAAGAGAACTGAAGCACATCGCCACTCTTACACTCCGGAGAGAGAAGGAAGAAAAGAAAAAATCCATATCCCACGCATTCCATCCCAAGAGTCCAAAAAGCTAGACCCTTCCCTTTTTTTTTTTGAAAATGAATCAAGTAAAAACACCAAGGAAACACTCAAAGAAGAAGACCAGGACACTCAAAGCCCACCCGCCTCCTCCCCTCTTCCTCCAAATACCAATCCCCCAATCCACCCCCACGCAAACACAACTCCCAGCACCGCAAACGGCGCCGCCGCCAACCCCGCCACCGCCCACGACGTCGGCTGCTCCAAGTTCAGCGCCGCGCCGCCGCCGTCCCACGCCTCGCCCACCCAGCCGCCCTTGTGGCCCTGCTCGCGCTCGATGGCGCGCTGCCGCTGCACCTCCTCGGGCTCGTCACGGATGCTGAAGACGCTGTCGAACATGGCCTCGAGGCCCGTGTCGACGGGGTGCTGCGGGGGCAGGTGCAGCTTCGGCTCCGCAAAGTCCATCTCAATGCGCCGTTTTTGGAGCTGGTTGGGCGACATGTTGGCGAGGCGGTATTCCGTGTCGACGATGGTGCTGGCATCTTCGTCCGGGTGCGGTTTGGTGTTCGTGCCGGCGGCGTTGTTGGCCGTCATGAGTTTGCTGAAGAAGTCCTTTTGCTTGGCAAGCGGGGTTTTGCGGAAGGTGCGTTGGTTGGGGGGGTTGCGGAGGCGGTGGGCGGGGCCGATGGGGGCCGGGGGGAGGGTGCCGCGGAAGGGGGAGGGCTCGTTTTGCTTGGAGCTGTTGATGAGGGTTTGGAGTTGCTGGGATTGGCGCTGGCCGGCGGGGTTGTTGCGCGGGCGCAGGTCATGGAAGGTGGTTTGGGAGGGCCGCGTCGGGGTCCACTCCATCGTGTCTTCGTCTTCGTCGTAGCGTCGTGTCGTGGCTTCGGTCGTGAAGGCTGTGTAGCGGGTGGAGAAGGAAGGAGTTGGGGAAGGGGGCGAGTCAGGCATCTGGAGAGGCTGTGCCATGTGGTTGACAGGAAAGGGTTTGACGTAGGCTGGCGATTGGGTCTGGAAGTTTTGCTTCGGAGCGGGGCTGTTGTAGAAGACGTTGGGTTTTTGAGGGCTCTCGTCGAGCGGCTCTTCCACCAATGGCACCTCCTGCGTCTTCATGGAGAATATAGGGGTTCTGTCCACCTGAACAACGACGGAAGAGTATATCGTCGTCTGCCTTGGAATCAGCACGAACCCAGAAGAAAGACAACGCAAACTTACGGAGAAGATAAGCAATGCAACAAAGAGATGTGCTCCCCTATACGCCTGCTGGTGAAGCACACTGCTCGCAGGATCCTGCAGCAACCACCAACTTCCAGCTCTCAACACCAGCATCATGGCCTGAACAGCCAAGTGGTTCCTCAACCCCAAGAGCCTGCCACCAGTCCACCCCTTGACCTTCGCGTGCAGCTTGTTGTTCCACCAGAAAGTCGCCGCCATGGCCAGAATCGCAAACTTCATCTCCCCCGCAAACGCCGGCATGCACTCGCCCTGCACCTCGCCATACTTCCGCGCCTGCCTGCCGCAGCTGACGGCATTCAGCGCGTACTCATCCCGCCCCAGCCCCAGCCGGCCCTTGGCCGCGAACACGCCCAGCACGCTCCACGCAAAGTGGATGGCGACGCTGAGCCACCACAGCCAGCCGGCCCAGTACACCAGCACGCTCTGCCACGTCGGCCCCGTGTAGTACCGCTTCTCGACGTCGCGGCGCGGGCGGTCGAGCAGGCGCTTCAGGTAGTCCGTCTTGGCGGCGTAGCCGGCTTGCTGGATGCGCTCGCGCACGCGGGGCGCGCAGGCGGCGCAGACGGGCGGGTAGCGGCGCTCGAGGTTGCGGCGGTACTCGGGGTACGAGCGCTCGAAGGCGCCGTAGCTGGGGTCCGACGGCGGCGGCAGGTACGAGGCGAGCGTCTGCGTGAGGAGGTGCTGGTTCTTCAGGCAGGTTGCGCAGAAGAGGTTGTGGTCCGGCGCCGAGAGGTTGGGCGAGGGTGAGCGGGCTGGCACGTAGTGGGCGAAGCGGGCGGGTTGGGCGGACGAGGCGACGGGGGGATCGGTTATCTCGCCATTCTGCAGAGCGTGCCATGTCAGTGTTGTCTTCTGTAAACAAATGGCGGCGGGGCGGAATGGGTGTGGACAGACCTCGTCGAGGTAGTTGGTGGCCTCGCACTCCTTGCAGTCGAACTGGCGGATGTGCGGGGCCTTCTTCAGCTCGGACTTTCCGCCGCAGTAGAAGCAGGTCAGGTTGCGGCGGAGTAGCATGGGCATCGTGTTGATGGATGGCGGGAGCTCGAGCTCGGCAGCGGCGGTGATGTGACGACGACGGGCTTCCGGCGCGCCTTCGTGCGCGGCCAATGGAAGAAATTCGAGGTCCGTCCGCTTCGTTCCAGCGACAGCGACAACCTTATATACCATTGAGGGAACGCCCAAAGCTGCCCGCTCCGCCAGGACAATTGACCAAGCCCTTCCATCCATTGTGCTGCAATTCACCTCCGACGCACGTGCCCGCGGACCGCCGCCGCATTTTCGAGAAATCGGCCTCTCACCTTCACCTCCGCACCCGCCCGCCGCCGCCGCGCAACCACCACCCCCCGCCCCATACCATGCAGAAGGTCATCCAGCGGACGGCAATGGCCAAGCGCCAGGCCGCGCGCAAGGCCCAGCAAATCAAAGAGGCGGACAAGGCCTTTGACAGGAGGGCGGCCTGGAAGGAGCTGAAGCGGCAACAGACCACGATCAACAAATCCAAAGTCACGGCCCGCGTGTACCGGCGCGAGGACTACCTGCTGGGGCCGCTGGCCCCGCGCAGAGACGTTGGCGAGTGGAGGGAGAAATGGGGCACCATTGACTCCAGCCTGATCAACCTGCCCGACGCCCATCCGGACAAGAAAGCCACCCTCGTGCCCTTCGGCGAGGGCGACCGTGTGGTCATTCTCAAGGGCCGGGAGAAGGGCAAGATTGGCAAGGTTCGCGATATTGACCAAGACGCGCACGCGGTGCGCATCGAGAACATGAACCTGGTATGCTGAGCTCCCCCATCAGCGCGCTTCTGCATGCAACTACTAACCACTCCTCAAGGCCGACATCCACCTGCCCGAGTACATGCGCCACAACGAAGGCGACAAGAGCCCCGTCCGCACCATCGAGCGCCTCATCCCCACCACCGACATCCGCCTGGTCTGGACCTTCCGCGACAAGAAGACGGGCGCGCGGCGCGACGTCATCCTTAACGACGTGGTGCGCGAGCAGACGGGCAACGACGCCGAGGGCAACGCGCTGTACACGCGCTTCGTGCCCGGCACCGGCCTGCGCCTCCCCTACCCGCGGCTCGAGGTGCCGCCGCCCGAGGACCAGGTCGTCGACACGCTGCGCATCCTGAGCGAGGAGCAGACGTTCGTGCCCACGCTGCTGCGCCCGCCCATGCCGCCCTCGGTGCTCGACGAGCTGCGCAACAAGTACAGCTACTTCCGCGACCGCCACGACGCCGACTACCTCGCCAAGAAGGCGGCCGAGGACGCGGCGGAGAGGCAGAAGGAGGACATGTCGAAGATGATGATCACGCCGCTCAAGCAGCTGCACGCGCGGCAGAGGGCCATCAACAAGGCAAAGGGTAGGCAACCGCTGCCCGATGAGGCGCTGGCGAGGATCGGAGAGCTGGTTGCTTCCCACAAAGCCTCGAAGAAGGCTGCCAGAGCTCAAGCATGAAATGTTTGGGATGTGGAAAAGGCATGTGTGCTTCTATAGTTCCGTCTTATACTGGCTTGGAGACTTTGTAGAATACCTCGAGAATGACTGTATAACACGTTCAAAAGTAACGTCCTTTTTTCTGCGTATTTCCTAATGTGGTACAATTGAGTGCACATTTTCTACCAAGCTCGGCGATGTGGGTTCAATTGGCAATCATATGATCCGCACAAGGGTTATGGTTTGGGTTTCAATATAGCGTTATCTTGAATCGAGTTTCTGCGTAGAATGCATTCCCATTGATAACTAAGGCCGGTGTAGTGTTGTGAACTTGCCATGTTGATTGAGCTCGGTTAGCCATTATGCTAAGCTAGCATGGCACGATATAGTGGAATGATCGGCTTTCGGTTAGTGACAAAGGGTACACAGATAACCGTGGCATAATTTAGTGTCAGATTCATCAGATAGAGCAGGGAGGACAGAGTTAGTTCCAAGCGTGATGTCGACAGCGGGCGGAATTATCTGGAATGGGCAGCAGGTGGCAAGGTGCAGACGCGTGTCGTTGATATCTTAATCCATTCGTTTTTTGGACGGCAGCTTTTGGTGCTTGGGAAAAGGGCTGGAGATTTTTCTGCCCTAACCGTTCATCCCAAGCTCAATTGCCCGTGAGAAGCAATGAAACCCATCCGAATAAAATCCACGCCGGTTGTCTTCGTTTGAAAGCTTCGCCCCGCCCCACACCCAGATACTCGCAGTACACAAAAGGTCGTCTTCGCTTTGGTTGATGATGATGGCTGAGCGTTTATGACCTGGGCTTCTCCTTCTTCTCCTTCCACAGGGCGGAAAGGCCGACGCCGGAAACCTTGACGACCTTGAAACGGACACCGGGAATATCACCCTTGGCCTTGCCCTTACGACCGAAACCAGCAAGGAGCACCTCGTCGTTCTCGTCCACGAAGTTCAAGCAACCGTCATTGGGGACTGTGAGAGTTTTAGTGTCAGCCCATGCTCAGACCATTTCCCAGCATGTGTGACGTACCGAAAGCGGTGACCTTCTTGCCGTTCTTGATGAGCTGGACACGGACACACTTGCGAATGGCGGAGTTGGGCTGCTTGGCCTCAACACCGACCTTCTCAAGGACGATGCCCTTGGCGTGCGAGGAGCCACCGAACGGCGACGACTTGTAGGCGGTACCGAGGAGACGCTTCTTGTAGTGGAGATCGGCCCAGCGCTGCTCGCGGCGGTGGTTGCTGAGCTTGCGCGCAGCGTTGAGTCCTCTCGGCTTGCCCTTGCCCATGGTTGCTGTGTGCGGCGAGAGACGTCAGTGAGGAATCCCGAGAAAGAGGAATTGATGCCGTAGGAGTGTGTTTGTTGCTGGCGGGCAGCTGCAGAGGGCGTACGAACCGACTTATGTGACGATCGCGGAATGGGTGGTGTGGTTGGGTGGTGGTCGTCGTTGTCGTCGGCTGGAAGAGCAGCAGTGGGTCGGGCCAAAATTGAAGTTCGCGGAAGCCCGCAGTTGTGCGGTCACGTGCACTCGCTTTCCGGAACAACTCGTGTGCCGGCGCTTTCCCTTTCCATCGAACCTCACAACCACACCACCCTTCTGCGATCGTCACATAAGTCTACTTTCGAAATTCCAAGCAGTTTATTATTCCGTGGCCTCTTGCATCAGTTGACAACTTAAACTAATTCTAACCTTCGAGGCCACCCTGAGTGGACTAGTCATCCCGACACTCAAGTTCCTTGCCTTTCGCGAATGATTGGATTCCTCATGCGCCGGTTCCTGAGGCTCTCTTCGGTACTCGAGATCTGAATGATGAAGTTGACGATGAAGTTGCGGATCCCTGGATGGGTAGTTAGTGCGCGCCAACTGATAAGAGGCACCCGGAACTACTTTGGCACTGATCTCTAGAAAGAACAGCAGATGGACGAAAACGTAGACAAGCAGCATGTCCGATGCTACCCTTTCCCGCAATTCCGTCACCCTGTTGAGGGGAGTCATGTCATCCAAGCCTCGCCCTCCAGGGAATGAAGCCAAATTAGCTAAACACTCTTCAGATACGAGTTGATTGTGGAATCTCTCACGCCGCGGAGCGCTGGCACTCCCTCCTCAAGCTCCCTGTCGAGTAGAAAAGAAGAAAAATGACGAGGCGCTCCGCGGCCGCCACTGAGCGTGCCCTTGTCACAGCTTTGACCACCAGAGGCCGAATCCACCTGGGCCAAACGTATTCTCCAAAGAGGCCAGCACTCTCGGCAATGAACAGCCTCCATATTTTGGACATGGAGGGTAAAAATATGTTAAGCTATGATTGCGAGCGATGGGGTTCTGGCGGCGGTGGTGGTGGTGGTGGTGGAGGGTGGGCATAAGAGGTACATAAAGACCCAAAACAAATACACTTTCATAGCTAGCTGAAGTTGATGAGATCTAGTGGTAAACGGCACTTAGTCGTTGCGCTGGAAGGAGGCTTTGGCGACCCCTCGAGGTCCGGGGTTCGAGCTACGTCAAAACCGACTGTGCCTATAAGTCTGTTCTATAATGGCTGCGGTCAACCCTTAAATGAGATCCTCCCTCGGGAGGGTGCGGGTCCCGTAGTCAATATAGTTTTGCTCTTTTGCCGCACGCCTTTTTTTCTTTTTTGTGATTTTGCCTTTTGGCTTAGCATGACGTGGCCATCGTCGTCCTCCTTGTCGATATAGAAAGTTAACGTTGATGACATACATAAGTGCGAGGTTCCTGCCAACGCCAGTCTGACTCTCAAAAGCCACAAAAGTCTCGTGTCTCACGGCGGGAAGGAAGATGCACTTCTCTCTCCCAACGGGGACAGTCGGAGTAGTCGATCCCAACCATTTGGCGCATTACGGGTAAGCATGCAACAAACTTCTTGGAAATGCGGGGAAGTTTATGCCCACAAAAACGTTACGGAAAAGTATCGGACAGAGGCATGTAAGACATGAATCGAAATTGTAATTGCGGGGGTTGAAAGGAGAGCAGCCTGAAAGTCTAAAAAGGGATCTACATCTCTTGTATATTCATACGTTCAAAGAAACGGAAAATGTACAATAATTGAGCGTATGAACAAGGGTAATTGTTTTTCTAAACCACCCAAATGCTTGATAAGAAACAAGAAACGACAGGATACGTGAAATTTCCTTTTTACAACTTGGCCTTGGGCGCCTCCTGCTTGAGCATAGCGTCCGCAACATTTCTCCTCTGAATCTTGCCCGTGGCCGTCTTAGGCATGATATCCGTGAAGAAGACCTTCTTGGGCAGCTTAAACTTGGCAACGCGCTCCTTGAGCCACTCCTTGAGCTCGTTCCCGGTCAGCTTCTGACCCTCCTTCAACACCACTGCAATGCCAACATCCTGGCCGTACATCTCGTCGGCGATGGCGAAGCTGACAGCCTCCGAGATGGCCGGGTGCTGGGCGAGGACGTTGTCGAGCTCGATGGGCGAGATCTTCTCGCCGCCCTTGTTGATGAGCTCCTTGATGCGGCCGGTGATGATGACGTAGCCCTCCTCATCGAGCTTGCCCTGGTCGCCAGTGCGGAAGAAGCCCTCCTTGGTGAAGCTGGACTTGTTGGCCTCCGGGTTGTTCAGGTAGCCCTTGGTCACGTTCTCGCCGCGGATGCAGATCTCGGCCTCCTTGCCCTGCGCCACCTCCTTGCCCTCTTGGTCGAGGATCTTGACTTCGACGCCTTGGCCGATACCGACGCTGCCGGGCTTGCGCGGGCCAACTTGCGGGAGCGGGTTGGATGTCATTTGGTGAGCAGCCTCGGTCATGGCATAGGCCTCGAGGACGGGTGCATCGAAAGCCTTCTCGAGCTCGTGGAACACCTTGGGCGACAGAGGAGACGAGCAAGAGCGGATGAAGCGAATGTTTGGCTTGGGGCTGGGGGGCGGGCTCTTGAGCAGGATCTGGTGGATAGTGGGCACGGCGGTGTACCAGTTGGCCTTGTGCTCGTTGAAGTCACTCCAGAACTCGTGAGCAGAGAACTTGGAAGGCACAATGACGGAGCCAGCGGAGTGGAGGGGAGCGAGGAAGCCAGCCAACAGGCCGTGCACGTGGAAAAGTGGCATGACCAGCATGGTGCGGTCCTGGGGAGAGAGCTGATAGGTTGCTTGGATGTTCTCTGTGAGTTGATTAGCAATTGGCCCAAACTTGCAGGAGGTGGGCACAGGGCACTGGAATGTGAAGCATGCAACCACTGGCGTATCAGAGGGAGACCCCTTGAACAACCGCCGTGATTTATACTTCACATTCCCATATGCTCTTGCCAAGCTCCTCTGCCCCTCCAGCTACACGTACTCATTGTCCTGGTCAGGTTGCGGTGGCTCAGAGGCACAGCCTTGGGCCTGCCCGTGGTACCGCTCGTGTGAAGTACAAGGGCGACATCCTCGGGCTGAGCCTGCTCAACCTTCTGGCCTGCCTTGCCCTTCAGCTTCCCGTTGTCCTTGACATCCAGCACCACCTCTTTGCCATTCCAGTAGCACTCGGCGATAGCGGCCTGGTATTTCCGGGCAGCTCTAACGGCGGGCGAGTCCTGGGCGAACTGTCCCTTGGGCACCAGTGCGACGGCGGAGCTCAAATCGTCGATGTAGAACTCGAATTCGCTCTGCTTATAGGCGGGGTTGAGGGGAGCGGCGATTCCCCTCTGCCACGAAGCGGCAAGGAAAGCGACGATGAACTCATAGCTGTTCGGCAAGGCGATGGACACAGCCGAGCCGGGGGAGATGCCGAGAGCAGCGAGCTTCTTCTGGAACGAGGCGATCTCGGCGCTGAGCTGCTGGTAGGAGACAGTCAAAGCTGGCTTGCCGGGGATGATGACTGCAGTGGACTGCGACTGCAGCGAGAAAGCATTGGCGAGGGTGGTAGCCATGGTTGCGGACCGGTGATTGGGGAGCAGAACAGCAATGGAAAATCAGAGCGGACGAAAAGGGGATAAGCAGCACGGATATATTAAGTACTCAGACGAAGCGGAGCCTAGACGGATGAGACGGTTGGAAAGTCGGCAGAGAGGGAAAAGTCGGGAGTCGTACGCGGATTACGCCATTGATACCATGTGGGCACGGTCCATGTTGGTCACCTTGTCACCTCCGCAGGCGTGCCGAAAGTTGAAACCCCGACCCGTTGCCCGCCCGGGAGCCAAGCTTCGCGCGCATCGAATCGCCCGCAACACCACACACCTTCAACAACACTCGCCATGGCACAGGACAGCTCCGACAACCCCCCGCCGCGGGGCTTGTCCTCGTTCGCCAACCTGCTCGGCTCCAATGCCGGCACCATATCCAGCGCGCCTGTCATGTATGGCCAGCAGCCTGGCACTGATGACCAACAGCAGGACGCCGCTCAGACCAAGAAGCAGCAGATAAACTCAGGTACCTATTGCGCGCCTCTAGCCTCTGATTTCTAGAAGATGTAGAATAGTGACTCATGCAGCGTCGTGTTGACCCGAGCAGCAGCGCTTCGCTTCCAGCCCACCAAGCGTCCGCAGATCCAGTCGCAGAAGAAGACCAAGCCCGCCTTCCCCAAGCCTCCACCCCAAGGCCAGAGCTCCAGCTCGCCCGATCCTGCCGCCCAAGCAAACAAGCCTTCAGCCGCCCCTAGCATCGTTGCGCTGGCCGCAAATCCTCCCTCCAAGGCCTCGCTTGCCGACTTCCTGGGTGACAACGATGACAACGGCTTTTACGCCGCTACCCAGCCCAGAGAGCGCGGCGGCCGGAAGAAGAAAAAGAAGAAGAAGAACCACAACCAGGAGCAAGAGCAGAACTGGGACGACATCTACGACCCTTCACGTCCCAACGACTACAACCAGTACAAGGGCAGCGAGGAACAGATGCGCGAGATCGCCGAGTGGAAGGATCACTTGTACCGCCACAGGACCCTGCGCGACCTATCGATCGAGGCCTCCGAAAGCGACCAAGAAGATTACCCGCGCATGAAATGTACGTTGCACCCCAACCAGACGCGTTGGAGTATTTATGCTAACAAAGTCCAAGCACAATTCGCTCCACCGAAGACCTACAACTTCGCCCCCCCAGCCGATTTCAACACTCCTACTCCTCCGGCCCCTGCATATATCCCCGATGACCCCACTGGCGACGACGCATACGAACGCCGTTTGCGCTTGAGCGGCTTGGGTGCAGCGTCACCGCCGCCTCCCGAAGCCGCACCGCCGGCTGCTCTGTCCAGCGCGCTCCCAGCTGAATCCATTTCCCGAGCACCTGTGCGCTACGAAGTCCCCGCACCCGCACCCGACCAACCTTCAGACGCGCAGCTGGCCGTGGAGCTCGCAGAAGAGGCGGCCGCAACCCAAGATGCAGAAGATGGGTCACGCTCGAAGACGCCTGGCCAGAAGGGCTTCGCGCAACGCATCATGGAAAAGTACGGCTGGCAAAAGGGCAAGGGTCTCGGCGCCAACGAGACGGGCATCATCACACCGCTCGCGATGAAGGCTGAGAAGCGGAAGAAGCAGCCGGATTACAAGGGCGGCAAGTGGGCTACTCCCAGCCGCATGGGCAAGATTACCGGCGGCAAGAAGGCGAAGGGCAGCGATGAGGAGGGCAAGCATGGCAAGATGGGGCCGGTTGTGGTCATGGGCAATATGCTGGTGGGGCTGGACTTGCAGCAGGAGCTCGATGAGGGCAGCATTATGCAGGAGATTGGCGAGGAGCTGGACAAGGCTGTGAGTTCTCATCTAGTACCCTCTCTAGGAACACCTATGATAGTTAACAGTGTGTCCAGGGCGGCCGTGTCGAGCGCGTCTACATCGACCGCTACACCATGGCAGACGACGTCCCGGTGTTTGCCAAGTTCACGAACGAGTTGTCGGCATTGCGTGCGGTCAATGCGATGGATGGCAGGGTGTTCAATGGCAACACAATTCGCGCTCGCTACTTTGACAGCGACAAGTTTGAGAAGGGTGACTACAGCGTAGAGTGGCCTGAGGACCAGGGCGATGCGTCGGGAGAAGCTGCCTGAGAGGATGAATGACGGATGATTCTACGGCTGATTACTGGGACGATTTTCCAGAGGATGCAAGGCTTTGCTCCGGGACTGTATTAATACGGCTTGCTGGCGGTGAGAAGAATAAGTACCACAAAATCATAATGGAGAGAAGTTGCAATACGGAAATTGGTTCTGTCAGCATGCCGGCTTTAGAAACTATGACGTGCTGTTCAAGCTGAAGAAGGTGTCGAATTTTCACCTTCTTGGCCGGATCAAGAAGAACATGGCCTGCTTGTCGGGCCAGGCGGCAACGCGCGTTCCGGATGGGGATGGAGTGGCACAGAGGATGCAGGGCCATGTGGGTCACACGTGGAGCAGTGGCGGCTTCAGGTGGCGGGCCCAAAACAGCTCAGGCCAGAGTCACCCGTTGCGTCTAGTTAATCCGTATCGATACGTGAATTTCCTCTCTCCACGCTTTTACTCCGCAACCTTCCTTTTTCCCTCCACTCGCTGCGTGGGACTTTCCTCTCTTTCGTTCCGTCGTTCCCTTTCCGCCGTCGTTCATCATGCAGTCGACAGCCACGACCACGACGACCGTCGAGCCCACGACCAAGAATGTCGAGAGCGACTTCTACTGGACCTACACCGAGGAGCCGCACCGAACCCGGCGCATGGCCATTATCAAGGCTCACCCAGAGGTACGCCCAGCTCGCAATTCCCGCCCCATTGGAGCTGCCCGAGCTAACACTCCTCTCCACAGGTCACGAAGCTCTGCGGTCCCGAGCCGTTGACCAAGTACGTTGTCACGGGCGTGGTTGCGCTGCAGGTACTCTGCGCCTACCTCCTGCGCAACACACCCATCCTGTCGTGGCCCTTCTTCCTCACCGCGTACATCATCGGCGCTACGGCCAACCAGAACATCTTCCTCGCCATCCATGAGATCTCGCACAACCTGGCCTTCCGCTCGCCCATGGCAAACCGCCTGTTTGCCTGCTTCGCGAACATTCCCATCGGCATTCCGTACAGTGCCTCGTTCCGGGTACGTCCATATACAACACAATCATAAAGCAGCTTGCTAACACGTGAACCAGCCCTACCACCTCACTCACCACAAATCCCTCGGCGTCGACGGCCTCGACACGGACCTCCCCACCGCCTTCGAAGCCGTCTTCCTCGACTCGGTCCTCGGGAAGGCCTTCTTCGCAACCTTCCAAATCTTCTTCTACGCGCTGCGGCCCATGTTCATCTACGCGCTGCCCATCTCGCGCATCCACCTCTTCAACATCGTCTTCCAGCTCGCCTTCGACTACGTCCTCATCACCACATGCGGCTGGCAATCCTTCTACTACCTCATCGCCTCGGCCTTCCTCGCCGGCTCGCTGCACCCCTGCGCCGGCCACTTCATCGCCGAGCACTACGTCTTCGAGCGCATCTCGACGCCACGCGACGCGGCCACGGCCGCGGCCATGAACGCCGCGCCCCCGCCCGAGACGTTCAGCTACTACGGCCCGCTCAACTTCTTCACGTACAACGTCGGCCTGCACAACGAGCACCACGATTTCCCGGCCGTGCCGTGGAGCCGCCTGTGGGAGCTGAACCGCATCGCGAAGGAGTTTTACGACCCGCTGCCCACGCACAAGAGCTGGGTCGCCGTCATCTGGCAGTTTATCTGGGACCGCGAGGTGGGCATGTGGTGTCGTGTCAAGCGCGCAGAAGGCGGGCGCAAGGTTGGTGGGGGGACGGGGCCGAAGACGGCGGTAGCCGGGTGGAAGGAGGAGGAGTTGGGCGCGAATGAGGCGTCGTCGATTCCGGGGGTCAAATGAGTGGAGACGATAGCCCATTGGGGAGTTTTTTAATGGTCAGGCTGGTCGTGATGGAATGGCTGCGACTGCCCTGTGGGAAATGATTATGAGTCGGTCATGATATGAGAATAGGGAAAGAATTGTATATAGAAATGGAAATGTATGACCAACATTGCCCCAAGTGGTATCAGTGAAGCTTCACTACTCAGGAAGGTGGATAAAAAAAAAAGTGGGAGTTATCTGGAGCACTGAACGCCAATCATGCTGCGTGGATTGCACATCATAAGTCTGGATCAACATAAAAAACCGATTACACGCGCAAACTACTTGCATCTCGTCTCGTAAAACAGTTCAGTTTTCTCAAACTTTGGATTTTCTATAGTAAGAGAGATTTGGACAGCTCTCGTGTTTGGAAAAATTCCCCTATCTATGCCCGTCTCTTCTCTTCCTCCAATTCCTCTACAACGGCTTCCTGATGGCGCTCTTGAAGGGGTAGATCTGGACCTGTCGGTTGTCAGCATTTCAATCCCGGTGGTGTCCGAAAAATGACGGCAGCAGACAATTCCACTCCGCCCACGCCTCTCCACAAAACAGCATCCAACCTCCCCACACCCCCAGAGAGCGAGAAAGCGAGCGAGAGAAAAAGAAGATTTCGAAGGGCAGTATCGGGGGGCGTCGTCATGCCCCAAGGCCAAAAAACCAAGCAAAGAGGCAAAACAAAGAATCAGCATTTACCTTATCCCAATCCCAAACCTCGTTCCGCGTGTACACATCCCCCTTCAGCTTCTCCAGCACCTCCTCCTTGCTCGCCGCCCACGCCAGCATCGCCGACCCGAGCATCTGCATCGGCTCGCCCTCCTTTGGCGTGTCGGCCAGGAAGCCGCCGCCCCAGAGCCAGAAGTCGTCCGGGTAGGTTTTCAGGTTGTCGAGGTGTTGTCTGCGATTGCATGAGTTGGGGGCAAGCCCCAGGAGGGAAAGTGGGGGTGGAGACTCACTGGCGGACTTCCATGCGGCGGGGGAGGGCGGCGGGTTGGTCGGGGAGGATGATGAGCCATTCGAACTTTTGGGGGGATGGGGTGGTGGTGGTAGACATTGTCTTGGCTGGGCGGAAGGTTGGTGGTGGTGATGGGGTTCTGGTGATGATGGAGGAGGAGGAGGATGGGAGAGCTGGGACGAAAGTGCGAGGGCGTGCGGTGGTTATAAGCCTGCGGCTGGTGATGGCAAAGACCATGGAAAGCCAATCCACGGTGTGCAGGAAGTGGAAGGTAGCTAAGTCCGGAGGAACTCTCTTCTCGGGGAGGAGAGGTAAGACAAGGAAGATGCGGAAGAAAGTGAGGAGATGGTTATAACAGCTCGGTGGACGATCTTAAGATGGATACCACAGCCCAGCTCTGTCGGGATCTGGGTTCTCAGAACAAAGGCGAAGCAATGAGGAAAGTGAGTGCGGCGGCCGTCGTTCGGCGGAAGAATATTACCGCGTCTGTGTGGTTATGGTCATGCAATCGGTAGGGCGTGGTTTGCATCTGCCCCACCACCCCGCCAATCGTCTTGCAGTCCGCGGCCAGGCCGAGCCTCGGCGGAAACGCCTTCTAGCGGGGTCGATTATGCGGTCCTCTCTCCCTCTCTCTCCACCCTCTCCATCATTGGGTTCCTCCGGTGGTTTGGCATTTCCACATCTGTCCCTTCCCTGCCACCTGAAACAAAATCCCCATCCGTTTTGTTTCACACAAGCTTCATCACCAAAAAAGTCCAAGAGGAAGAACAAAGAATAAATATCCCGCCAACCATCGCACGGCAAATCCCCATCTTTCTCAAACATGGACGATGACGACCTCATCCTCGACCCCCACGGTGATGGTGGTGATGATGGTGGGGACGCCGGCAGTGGCCAGACCGACCACGGCGCCGACTTCCAGCTGCCCCTGCCGCCGCTCTCTGCCTCGGACAAGGCCTTCCTCCGAGCAGTGGCCGCGAGAGCTGAGGACTCGAGTGCTGCACGGCGGCGGCGCCGGGACGACGCACCGCTTCGCAGGTTGATGGCGGCGTACGACGCTGAGGCGGCGGCGCGGGAGATGCCGTACGGCTTGGCTCCCGTCTATCAGGGTTATCTGCTGCGGATGGCGGATGGGACGAGTGTCGATGAGCTGGTCGGGCGTGGGGGTGAAGGCGCCGCCAAGGGAAAGAGAAGGATGGAGAAGCTGTAGAGGGAAGTCATGCTGGGTGCTTTTTGGCCGTTTATTTGCAAAGTGGCACATAATTTGATATACGCAAATGTTTGTCTTTAGTTGTTTTAATTTTGATTATTTCATCCATTCCTCTACCCATGCATATTGTCATGCTTTTCGTGAAATAAATCGGCCGACTATTTCTTCGGTGAGACATTCCAACCGCTTTTTTTGTGATCCGTGATTCTTTAGTAGTCATCACCCCGGCTGATGACCTCCTTGACAGTGGGACGAAGCAAGATAGTCTACACGTTTTATCAGTCATCTCTCAGCTACACAAGACGTTTCCACGCTCGAAACTTACGTGCTCATACTGGGCAGTGTAGGAGCCCTTGACGTCGCAGAGCGGAGGGTACGCCTCGACAACACCGGCCTGGACAAGGTTGTTGAGACCGAGGAGGTACTTGTCATGGCCCAGACGGTCGAGATACCGCCGGCAGAAAGGCAGGGTGCCGAAGTTCTTGTTGATGGAGCTGAGCAGCGTCTTGGCTGACGAGACGCGCAGCGCCACCTTCGGGGCGTCGACGCGCCTGGCGTAGTGCGACGTCTCCATCTGTAGGGGTGTTTAGTTTCAGCCATGCTCGGGTAGAGCACACGGGGCAAACTCACGTCATCCCGCACGTAGCCCTTGCCCGTGCTGCCGAACGTCTCGATGGCAAAGGTTTCACCCTCCTCCATCTTGGTCTGATCCGAGCCCTTGACAATGGGCACGCTCTTGCCGCCGTGGATCTCGAATTGGTTGATGTTGTGGCCGTTGAGGTTACGGATGCACTTGACCGGGTGGGTCTGGCCGTCAAGCTCCACCTCGTAGCTCTCCATGACCTCCTGGATGGCGGCGCCGATATCAGACATGCGGACGTCGATTCCGGCTTCCTAGACGACAGTCAGCTAGTGGGTCCCGAACTCCTGGTTGCCATGCTTGCCTTGATGCCGGTGTTGGTGGCCTCCTTGACGGCTTGCAGCAGCGGGTCGTACTTGTGGTCAAAGGCCACAGTGAAGGCACTGTCGACTATCCTGCCGTTGAGGTGGACACCGAAATCGACCTTCATGACGTCCTCGTGCTGCAAGACCATCTTGTTGCCAGCATTGGGGGTGTAGTGGGCTGCGCAGTGGTTCAAGCTGAGACCAGTGGGGAAGCCCATTCCACCCTTCAAGTTGTCGCCCTCCTCGAGACCTTGGTGGCCGGTAAGATGGCGCACGCCGTCCTCGATGCCCTCGGCAATCTCGGTGAGGGTCATGCCCGGCTTGATGTTCTTCTGAGCCCACTGGCGCACCTGGCGGTGGATTTCGGCGCCCTGGCGGTATTCGGTGAGGAAGTCATTGTTCATGCGGTCGAGGTGGCGCTTCTCCTCGCTGGTGGTGCGGAACGTGTTCTCGTCGCGGTACTCTTCGATCTGGCCCTCCGGGTACTGGCCGTTGGCGAACAGCTGCGATACGGGCACGCGCGGCGGATCCGACTGCTTGGAGGCGGCTGCGCCAGCGCCACCCTTCTTCTTCTTCTTCCTCGGCTTCCTCTTCTTCTTTTTGGCGTCTGCGAGGCGTGGAATGTCAGGACATGGGCGGGCTAGTGAACAGCAAGGACTGGGGAGCGCGGACCTCCGTTGGCGACGCCGTCGGCGGGAGCGTCGCCCTCTTCGTCATCGTCACTTTCGGCATCGCCGCTGGCAACGGTGCCGTCGGCGGGCTTGCCGTTGGCCTCCTCCACTACGTCGAATTAGCAAATCGAGTGCATATACGGCGGAGAAGCAGTCGCCGGAAGCGTACGGTTCAAGTCCTTGATTCCCTCTGTTGCTGCCGCAGCCATCTTGTGTGTGTGAGGAAGAAGATGGATCTTTTGACGGTGGGGCAGCTGGTTTATGAGGCGAGCCACACGCCTTGATAGTGGCCCGTGCGGAACGGCGTTCGAGCGGACTTCCGGCGTCCGCCTGAGCCTGGGCAATGAGGCTGAACACGCCCTCTTTTTTATCTTCCCGGGAATCGGACGCAGTGGTCTGTAGTAGATACGCTATATCTGCCAGGCTCCCGACAACGGACTGACTATCTCTATAGACCGCGTGGGCCTTCCTCGAACATGACGAGCCAAGGCAACCAGCTGTAATTAAGTCGTGGCATGTCGACTCACTGCCGCTTTTTGAACGATAGGCTGGTCAGAGAGCCTAGCGTTGGAAATCACAGTTCACATATGATACCGAATATACTCAGCAGATGTCTTGACGTTAAATTACCATTTATTGCTACTGATGGGTGCATGCTCGAACTCCGGGAGTCTGCATGATGCCGTTCAAGCGGCCACGACTAATTCAGGCTCCACAATGTTACCAATGCTCTGGGCCCGCTTCTTGGCGGGACCGCCGCCCGCAATACCCTCGTGCCTTTCCGCTGTCGGAGACGTCATCATACGCTTTAATCACTTCCGCCTTTCGACTTCCTCTCCCGACACGCCCACCAAAGCCCACAAACCTTCAATACAAGAATGAGGCATGCCACGACTAGTGCTGTCTCCGCGAATCCCTTATTCGCTGCTCTCCGCACGCCCACGGCCGCAATGGCCCAGCAGCAGCACCAGCAGCACGCGCCACTTCCACGCCTCCGCCGCCCGGCGCGACAACGCTGAGCTGCAGAACCACTACGAAACCCTCGAACTCCCCTTCACCGCCAGCGCTGCAGACATCAAACGGTACCAACCCCTCCGCCCCATCCCCACCCTCCCCCACCCCCACTAACAATCGCACAACCAGCCAATTCTACTCCCTCTCCAAACGCCACCACCCGGACCGCAATAAAGGCGACCCCACCTCCTCCTCCCGCTTCGTCCGCATCAGCGAAGCCTACCACACACTCGGCTCCCCCGACAAGCGCACCCGCTACGACCGCGACCTCGCGCGCTCCCAAGGCCGCTCCTCCCCCCACCATCACCATTCCGCCCACGCCGCCTCCTACGCCGGCCCCGCCGGCTCCCGCCCCGCCTCGGGCCTGAGCCGCCGCCGCACGCAGTTCCGCGGCCCGCCGCCCAGCTTCTACCGCAACGGCGCGTGGGGGGCGCACGGCGCCAAGCGCGCCGCGAACGCCGCCGGCGGCGACTACGACAGCGGCAGCGGCGAATATGGCAGCGCGACGGGGCAGTCGACCTCCTCCAGCGCCGGCGGCGACAACACGTACACGGGCGCGTTCCATCCCAGCGGGGGCGGAGGGTTTGGTCCCGGGCAGGCGCAGCGGGGGTGGGATGGCGGGGTGCCGCATTGGGATCGGAGTGCGCACGCGCGGACGCAGGAGGGGATTGCGGCGCGGTTGATGCGGGCGAGGCGGGGGACGGGAGAGAGCGTCGAGGAGATGAAGAATGGGGGTGGGTCGTGGAGTTTGCTGATCAATTTCGTCGTGGTGAGCGGGGCGATTGCGGTGGTGGCGAGCATACCGAGTCTGTTCAATGCGAAGAGGCAGGATAAGATGGTGGTGGGGAAGGCTTGAACGCGGGGGAGGAGGAGGAAGATTGTTGCTTGTTGGTTGGAAAGAGTTGGAGGGCCTGTGGAGGAAGAAGTGGCTATTGGCAGCCGATTTGGGAATGCAATTGCTATGGATTACGGGTGGCATTGGGAAATGAAGACATTGGCATTATAGATTTGCAGGCGTTGGGATTTCATGTTTCATGATCGGAAGCGCACTCGCTGTCGGCTGTTGCGCCATAAGCACAAATACACTGTATATGATCACATCCAAGGTTTCCAAATGATGACCAGCTCCGACATGCACATTTCTTGATATGAGTGAACCTCCCAGCAGCAGAAAAATGCTCTAGCACTGCAACAATTCACCAATGTTTGAAGGGGAAAGCTAAAAGTTACAGGGGAAAACTTGTAAGATCTTTCTGCTCTTCTTGCCGCTTCTGTCTCCATCCGCAAATGACTTTTTAACAATTCGTTTAACCCTCGAAGGTGAAGCTGGCGCCGATCTGTGGGAAGTCGTCAGCAAACGCTTCTCTCCCGGTTGTCCATGCTGGATCTCATTTACCTTGTGGCCGGCCTCGTTGAGCTTCTGGGTGTCGAGGGAGGCACCAATACCGAAGGTGAAGCCCTGGTTGATCTTGGTGTTGTAGGCAAGAGCAGCGATACCACGGTCGTTGATCTTGGCCTATAGTTTTGTTGGAGAAACGGATCAGCTACTGCCGCCAAGGAAGAAGCTACTACGCAAAAATACTGACCTTGGCGAAGGAAAGGGGGTCGAGCTTGTACTTGCTGGCAAGCTCAATGCCGACGGCGGAGCCGGCCTTGGCGTCCCAGGAGGCCTTGGCACCGGTCTCGACGGCGGCGTTGACCTTCTGGTAGTACGAGGCAGTGAAGACGTTCAGGTTGTTGGTGGCGGTGATGGCGGCGCTGTAGAGCGGGGTCTGGTAGCCAACGGCGGCCGAGTAGCGGGTGATGGCGGCCTTCTGGACGTCGTAGCCAGCCTCACCACCGACGAGGAAGCCCTCGTGGCCAACGACACCGTCGACGACAGCCGTCAGGTTGCCGGCGGCCGAGTAGTCGAAGAAGGCGCGGGTCTGGAAGGCGGGCTGCTTGAAGGTCAAGTTGAGCTTCTGGCCCTTGTTGCCCGAGCTGGGCGCGAAGACCGACGACAGCTCCGCCTTCAGGCCCTTGGTGAAGGTGTTGTCCAGCTCGACCTTGGTGTTCAGGACGTTGGCCGTGTTCCAGGCCTCGGTGACGGTGATGCCTGTTTTGGTCGAAATACGTATTAGCCCCGTTGCGTTCAAGCCAGGACCCCCCGGCGGGCCAGGCGACCCCATCAATATGAAGGTGCAGTTGAAGCCGTTTTTCTTCTTGAGGGGTGCCACTAATGAAAGGTGTCGAAGAGATATACCGTTGGAGAGAGCCTTCTTTCCCTCGACCTGTGGATGCGCGCATGCGAGGTTAGCAGAGGTCCTG
This sequence comes from Dothiorella sarmentorum, assembly GCA_023082095.1. NCBI lineage: Eukaryota > Fungi > Ascomycota > Dothideomycetes > Botryosphaeriales > Botryosphaeriaceae > Dothiorella > Dothiorella sarmentorum. The sequence goes on along the minus strand of JAJMVL010000021.1, from coordinate 57,799 downwards.
GTGCGCGCGGGGATGCGACGGGACTTACGGAGCCATTGATGGGGCCATCGTGGGCGGAGGTGCCCTTGCTGGTGACGGCGACGCCGTTGGGGGACTTGAGCTTGACCTCAAGGACCGCTATCGCAGCACATTAGTACGGAGCGCGACGCAGAATGAGGGCGTCGTGAGGGCCTACCGGCAGCGGCGTGGTAGAAGTCCTTGTTCAGGAGCTGCGGCACAACGGGTCAGCGGGCGTAGAGCAGGCGGGCGGCGCCAATTGGGCTCTGGGGTGCGGCCAGCAATGCGGACGTACGTCGTTGGCCGACTTGGGGATGTCGCTGAAGGCCGGGACGGACATGATGGCGGTGATGCGGAGGAGAAGAGTGTAGAAACTGCGGTTGAGCGTCAGAGAAGCAGCGGGATGGAATGGAGAGATGCAAGCGTACCGACGATGATGTGCTTGGGGGAGGTGGTTGCGCTGGGAGAGTCAGTTCGGCGAAAACAAAAGAAGCTTGGGGCCGGCATCAGTCGCGGAGCAATTCGGGGGGCCACGTGCCCACGCTCCCATGCACGCACTGGCCCGTCGCGGTGAACAGCCCGGCGCCCGGTCACTGCGCTCGCTCAAACACCCCGCGCCTTTCTGTTGGGATTCCCTGCGCTATATTGCCCATAAGCAGCTTCGCGCCGCCGCTGACTTGTCACTCCAGCTGTCTTCCGCCAGGCCATTGGTTGCAAACCCATCGTGCGCTGGCTACCTCTATCACGAGGATCATGGAGGAAGCCTCAGACTCTCTCATATACCTCCGGTTCTTTGGCTGGAGTTGTTCGCAGAGAAGCTATGACTCCTTGCCTGACCCACATGGGAGTATTGATATCAAGGCCACGACTTTCTCCTTTTGCCCGGCTTCAGCGTCTTCAGGAGAGCACCACACATGCGTCATATCACGGCTGGCAGAACTTTGCCATTTCCACTAATCGTCATCTTGTACAGGATGATCTACATACCGTGATGCTTAATCATGCGGAAAAAGGGACAGTCTCTCCGGACCCAGCTCATCCTGCTTTGCCTCCAGCCATCCGACCTAGATAGAATCATGGATGGCACTTGATACGCACATGCCCTCTCATCAACATCCAGCAATGAGCTTGGGGCCCGGTTTCTACCAGAGCCCTCCAGCGTTATCCCATTCCGTACGCCGGTGGATATTGCGTGGCCTCCCTATCCCACGCCTCCATCATCACCGCGTAATACCCGTCCCCATACCTCTTTCTCAGCTCGCCTTTGAGCTTCTCAAGGAGCCCTAACAAAAGATCCGCCCGTATCTCGCGCGCCTTCTGCTTTATATTGTTCATCCTTGCGATATTTCGATATTTACTTTGCAGTGTCAAGTAAGGCGCACTAGGGGCGTCGATATCCTTCGTGTATACAAGTTCGATAACGTGCGACACGATGTCGCGGTCCGTGATATTTGGAAGTACGCGATGCTCGACTTTTAGGTTGCCCCGTGAGTAAAGAACTTGAGCGCAGCCTGTCCATTAGCAAACAGTAGGCCTGATTATTCTACGTTTGAAATTAGAACGTAGTCCTTACTGAGAACTTCCTTCTCTAAGCATGAGATGCTAAGTTCCTCTTGCTTCACAAGGTACCTAGCCGTCGTATTGCTACCGAACACCCTTGATGTCGTCAGACCTTGCTTGCACTATTATTGTTATCACCGGAAAGCTTACCCGTAGCTGTGTCTATACCACCACTTCCTTAGAGAAACCATATTGGCAAAGGCCCCAGGCGGTGAAATAACAAGGATACCAATCTCAAGAGGCAAGCAGTCCATTCTTGTATAACGCATTCCTTAAGCTTATTACTATCCATGGTAAGCCATCCCCAGAAGAACCCAGGGTCCTCCCAGCCCCATAATACAAACTTCAGCCCCATAATCCTTACCGAAGGTGTGCATGCTCGTCGAACGTAGCAAATGGTGGCGAGACCGGTCTTTTCAGGTACTCTCGGCGAGAAAGGCCCGCTAGGGCCTATTTGCTTCGTTGACAAATAGAACGCGTGATTGGTGTTATACAAGTCGTACAACCCGCAACCCGATGCTGGGCAACCGATAGTCCGAATCCGAATCCGCATGGAATGCACCGATATTCTCCGTCAAATCTCAATCCAGGTTGCGATCCCTTAAATAGTGGAAGAAAGGAGGACATTGACTTTTAGTATACCATCCTTTTCGTATAAATCCAGTAAGGACGATATGGATCCACACATAGAGTATTAGGTGATCGTCTGAGAAAGGGCCGGTGAGTAGTATCCTCGTTCGACGGAGATGGCGAAAAATAGGGGTGGATGGCTTCCTCAATCCGCGAGGCAGGTGTAGACAAAGGGCTTGACGCTCGCCCAGCATTCCGGCCAGTAATATCGGTGTGTCCATGGTCTTCATGCAAGGATCGAACGGTTTCATCCTGCTGTGCTTTGTCATCTACTGTTCGCTTCATCGGACGTGAGACGTTTGAAAAGCATTCTTCCTACATCTTTGCGAAACTCGGGTTGAAATCTGTATCCATAGTCTCGCGGACTGGAACTTGGGAAGATAGCTAACTGCCTAACCCACTCTTGCGCTTTTCGAGGCGGTTGTTATGCAACTGGAGTTGATGGGCTTCTTGCCGTACCATTGTCCCGCTTCTTACCGGAAAAGGGAGAGAATCCTCACAGCGCCCTAGTGCTTTTTCTCCGGGAACAGTTCACGCCACCACGCGATTTCTCCACCTTGTGCATCTAGAATGTACGCAAGCGCGATGATGAACCCTTGTTATACGTAAGCATCCCACTTTCTACCTGCAGCGTTTCTTGGGAACAAACCGTGGCCATGACCAATACCGGACAAACGGTTCCGTCAAGTTGGTCGGGATGCGTCTGCTGACCTTTCTGCCAGTTCTTCTCTGGTGAGGACATCTCCACTTTATCTCACGCACTACACATGTGAAAACTAGGTTCTGTGAAGAATTCCGGCGCTCTAGCGAGCCGATCGATTGCGTTTTAGTCTATCCAGAAGCCCTATTAACGCGATGAGCCATGAATTCTAGGGAGAAGTGAAAGAAACGCAGCAATAAGCCCGCCTGTGGCTGTTTTTGGTATCGCCACTCAAGAACCCGAAAATGATTGTGGACCCAGGGAATGACAACACCGTCGCTTTGATGCGAATAGTTCCCCAAACGCCCAACCCCCGCAAAAAGAAATGCCAAATCATTCATTCATAAAAACCCCGGAGACTCCGCACATGCACTTTTTCAGTTTTCATTGCCGCCCTTGTTCTTGGCGTAGTTCGGAACCTTCTCGTAGGCGTTCGGGCTCCTCTTCCGTGCCTTCTTCGGGCCGCTGCCGCCGTTGCCGTGGTGGTGGTGGTTGTGGGGGCGGCCGCGACCGCTGTTGGCAGGGCGCGCAGAACTGTTGTCGGGCTCGCTGTCTGAGTCGTCATCCGAGGATGAATCGTCGGATGAGGACTCGTCAGAGGACTCGCCGAACTCGCGTTGCTTGTGGTAGATGCAGCAGACTGTTGGAGCATTGTTAGTCTGGTGCTCACTTTTGCGGGGGTGGGGGCCCTGTTTCGGCCCCTGGCGACGGGAGCGGAGAGGCCGGGGAGCACGTAGGCGCGCGTACCTTTAGACGACTTCTTGCCCATGCCCTCGTTGTCGATCACGTCCTCGGCCCATTGGATGTGGCGGCGTTGTACGGGCTCAGCACGCAGGCGCAGGGTGCCCGAGGGGAGGTTCAGCGGCGAGGAACCGGTTTCAGTGGTGACGATGGAGCCGTTTGAGGCGGAGGCTTCGGCAGTGCGCAGCACGGAAGAAACAGGGTTGTTGGCCATGGTGAAAGGTTCGTAGGGGGAGAACCAACGATTGCGCAAAGGAGGAGGCGATCGTAATGTGGAAGAGGCGAGGGAGGTGTGTTGTCGAAGGGAGAATCACGACTGGCCAGTGGTGGGCGGCTCTGATATGCGAGAAAGAACGCGCCTGCTATTGGAGGGTGTTGGCGAAGGAGCGCGTTGTATATGTACGGCTTCGTTGTCCGGTCGGTAGTGGATGTGAGGTGACGAGTCGGGAACATGCACGCGCTCGCTGCACTACTTAGCGCCGCCTTGGCCCTAAAGGTAGTTCCCGGCCACGTCCAACTATGGCTAACGACGTCATACCGCCTTTCTACGGTAGGTTGATATGCGTTGCATCAAGTGCTTGACGTCCAGTTGCAGCATATTGAAACTCCGCGTGATTCATTTGGACGCCGCTTGCAGGGGTGTATTTTGGATTTGTAGCGAGCGGATCTAAGAATTGGCGTTGAAAAGGGCCCGCAGGCGCTCGATCTCTCTCAAAGCACAAGAGATCCCTGCGTGATACACCCCACTAATTTAACATTTGCGCCCACGAACGCCCTAGAACAACAGGCAAGCCCGACTGCTGCCCAGTCATTCTCCACCAAGCCCACGTGTTTATGGGTTTTTTGGGTTTTAGTCTTGAAGCTATGAAAGGCGGTGGCGGCCCGCTATCATAAAGCGCGGGGACTGAAACATTGCAGCCCTACGCTTGACCGTCAGTTGGGCAGCTCTTGCTGAAGACACCACGATACTACTGTCAAGCACGAAGAATTGTCCAAGATAGTCCGAATGAACGCTTCAACTCCTCAACAGCGCAACACCATAGGCAGATGAAGCAGGATCCGGATGGGTGTGACGGATACCTCTCCTAACTCCATCCAGATGGATGCTTCAACACCCCAAAGGCGTTGGAAGTCGTTGTAGGCTACATGATTCGAATAAACGCACGATTTGCGGCGGCCTTCGCGTCTGGTAGTTGCATACTGTTTGTTTCGTGTATTCGGGCGAGTGTTGGGTACTTGCTCTGGAAAAGGAGCATTCCTGCAACTGAGTAGTGCAATATAATGCTACGACAGCAGTACTGCACGCAAGGAAATAATACCATCCCTTTATCTTTTGCATGTTCGGACAGTTACGTTAAGCAGGGACGTCCACACACTACTGCTTCTGTGTACGGATTGTTCCGGTGCACATGCATGTGTCCACCAATGAATATCAAGGTCCATAGCGCCACGTCAAACGGCTCCTAGATGATGAGAAAGCTTGTGTGGAGGGGCAGTGCTACACGTCAACATCAACAGCTGTTTTCGACCAAACAGTCGGGATACTGTACAACACCAGAATTAGAATTGGTGATGTTGTAACGATATGGCTTGCACATGTCTTTCCGTTGCCGTTGGCATATAAAGAGCTCGGCATCCGCGGATACGGGTGCGTCTGGTGCTCAAGTCTCATGATACTTGTGGCACAGCAGTGCCGTGACACGGTGGGTCGTAAAAGATGAAAGAAATGCAATACAATAATGATATTTTTCAGCCCACATGCTAGTTGAAGCAGTCATCTGGATGAATATATATGTTCCTCTAACATCTACGTCCGGACGAATGCTTCAACTCCCCATCGATGAAAAATGCTTCTTGGGTTGGCGTATCCGTCATGCCATTTCTTGCAACCCACTGTGGTGACGGAAGCTCGGAAGCTACGGAGGGGAACAAAGCGGGTGGGAATTCCCAACCGGCCTTACAAATGGGGCTACCCCGCGCACGCCGACGCGCCGTTACCAGCCTGCACGCTGCCTGTCCGCAAGCCATATAACATCCGAGGTCGGTCGAGGGTTCGTGCGGTATGGCGGCGCGCAGGTGTCGTGAGACCGGCAGGTGGGCGGGTGGACGACGCTCGGATTTTATAACGGGGCACGGTGAGGCTGGTGATGGGGAGTGGAGCTGTGCAGCAAATCTTGTAGGCTCAGCTGCTCGGATAATTGTAAACCCTCAAACCGCTGCTGTCCCGCCGCGTCGAGCAGAGAGAGGCGCCGCTGCTGCACGTCCTTCTTATCCGCCGTCGTCTTTTGCGTGCATCTGCCTCCTCTTCGCCACGTCGAGACCTTTCCCTCACTCGAGCACCGCCTGCGCCCGTTGTCTCCTCGCCTTCCACGAGCTTCGCGGACCCTCTACGTAGTCAGCGCCCGCGACCCAGCCTTGCCCCGCTATCCCATCGCGTTACGTCCCGCGCCAGCAAACGTACCTCACCCTCAACATCGCGCATGACCACGACGGCCCAGCATTGAACGCGCGCCTTTCCACACTCCCACTCTCGTCGCCCCTGCTCTAACTCGAGCCAACTCTTTCCAGTCCAGCTCTCAAGATGTCCATGTCAATCGAGGAGCTGGACGCTACCGTCCGCGCCTTCTATGAGGGTCGAGGCGACACTGTACGTCCGCCGACGCGTCCACCTCGCCTGAAATGAGCCCTAGCTGACACTTATCTCACTGCAGCAAAAGCAAGCCCAGGCCACGCTGAACCAGGTACGGCCCGCACCTCCGCGCGCAACCGACCCTCGGTGACGTTGACTGATTCGGGATATAGTTCAAAGAGAACCCGGACGCATGGCTGCTGGTCGATAAGATATTACAGGATGCCCAATACCCGCAGACGAAGTGCAAGTACCCCGCCCTTCTAGTGGCCGGCAAAGCTGACTGGTGGACAGACTTGGGCCTGCAGGTTCTGGACAGCGTTATCATGACACGATGGAAGGTTCTTCCTAGAGATCAATGTCAAGGTATGTAGCTCTGGGCACCTCTTGTTGATTGGCGTGCACTGACTGCCCATCTAGGTATCCGCAACTTCGTCGTGAACTTCATCATCCAGACCTCTAGCACCGAAGAGAGCCTCAGGAACCAGCGCACCCTCCTGAACAAGTTGAACCTTGTCCTCGTGTCCATTTTGAAGCAGGAATGGCCCCACAACTGGCCCACCTTCATCAACGAGATCATCTCCTCGTGTCACAGCAGCCTCCCCATCTGCGAAAACAACATGGTCATCCTCAGGCTGCTTTCGGAAGAGGTCTTCGATTACTCTGCGGACCAGATGACTTCTGCCAAGACGAAGGAGCTGAAGCAGAGCATGTGCGACGAGTTCACCTCAATCTACCAGCTCTGCTCTGAAGTTCTGAGGACAGCCGAGCAGGCAACCCTTATCAAGGCGACCTTGGAGACGCTGCTGCGTTTCCTTAACTGGATTCCCCTCGGCTACATCTTCGAGACGCCGCCCAGTGGCGTCAGCCTTATCGAGACCCTCCGCAGCAGATTCCTGGAGGTTCCCGAGTTCCGCAACATCACGCTCAAGTGCTTGACCGAGATTGCGGGCCTGCACACGGAACCGGCATACAACGAGAAGCTTGTCCAGATGTTCACCGAGACCCTTACTGAGATCTCTAACATTATCCCGCTCTCGATGGACTTGAAGAGCACTTACGCGCAAAGCAACAGCAGGGACCAAGAGTTTGTTCAAAACTTGGCGTTGTTCCTGTGCAACTTCTTCTCCATGCACCTCAGCATTATCGAGAACCTGCCCAACCGCGATTTCCTTATTCACGGCCACTTCTATCTTATCCGCATCAGTCAGATCGAGGACCGTGAGATTTTCAAGATTTGCTTGGAGTACTGGACGAAGCTTGTTTCAGAGCTGTATGATGAAATGCAGCAGCTTCCGATTGGCGACATTAACCCTCTCATCAACATGGGCATCAGTAGCATGGCAAATGGCGGCGCCCGTGACCCCGCCCTTCTTGCCAACTATCCTCTGCGCAAGCACAAGTACGCCGAGGTGCTCTCCAACCTGCGTCAGGTCATGATCGAGAAGATGGTCAGGCCTGAGGAAGTCCTGATTGTGGAGAACGACGAGGGCGAAATCGTGCGCGAGTTCGTCAAGGAGAGTGACACTATCCAGTTGTACAAATCGACTAGGGAGTGTTTGGTTTTCCTGACGCACCTGGATGTCAACGACACGGAGCAGATCATGTCCGAGAAGCTCGCGAGGCAGGTTGACGGGACGGAATGGTCGTGGGCTAACTGCAACACTCTGTGCTGGGCCATTGGATCAATCTCTGGTGCGATGAACGAGGAAACCGAGAAGAGGTTCCTGGTCACCGTCATCAAGGATCTGCTTGGCCTCACGGAACAGAAGCGCGGCAAGGACAACAAGGCCGTCGTTGCATCCAACATCATGTACATTGTCGGCCAATACCCCAGGTTCCTGAAGGCGCACTGGAAGTTCCTCAAGACTGTCGTCAACAAGCTCTTCGAGTTTATGCACGAGACTCACGAGGGTAAGTCCGGACTACTCCCTTTAAGATGGCGAAGCTAATATACAGTAGGTGTCCAAGACATGGCTTGCGATACTTTCATCAAGATCGCCAACAAGTGCAGGCGTCACTTTGTTGCGCTCCAGCCCGGTGAGACCGAGCCTTTCATCGACGAGATTGTCCGGAACCTCCGCAAGATCACCATGGATCTTTCGCCGCAGCAAATCCACACCTTCTACGAAGCCTGCGGTTATATGATTAGCGCGCAGGGCCAGAAGGGTATCCAGGAGCGCCTTATCCAGGAGCTCATGTCTCTACCCAACGCTGCCTGGGACCAAATCATTCAGGCGGCAAACCAGAACCCCATTTGCCTCCAGGATGGCGAGACGATCAAGATTATCGGCAACATCATGAAGACAAACGTGGCCGCATGCACATCGGTTGGCAGCTACTTCTACCCGCAGATTGGCCGCATTTACTTGGATATGCTCACCATGTACCGCGCATCCAGTGGTCTGATCGACGAGTCTGTCCAGCTGGAGGGCAACATCGCGACGAAGATGCCCAGAGTCCGCGGTCTTCGTACGATCAAGAAGGAAATCCTGAAGCTCATCAACACGTACGTTGAGAAAGCGGACGATCTGGAGATGGTCCACAACACGCTGGTTCCTGGCTTGTTGGAGGCTGTACTCCTGGATTACAAGCGTAACGTACCGGATGCCCGTGAAGCCGAGGTGCTGAATGTCATGACGACCATCATCAACAAGCTACATGTACGTTGGAGACCCAATCTCAGTCGATTCCTGCAAAGCTTTGTATTTGCTTACCTCTTGGACGTGGGGAATGGCATGCTGACTTTTTCCACAGAGCTTGATGGAGGACCAGATCATGGCCATCATGGACGCCATCTTCGAGTGCACTCTGGACATGATCAACAAGGATTTCTCCGAGTACCCGGATCACCGTGTCGAGTTCTTCAAACTTCTCCGCACCATCAACCTCCGCTGCTTCCCCGCGCTGCTCAAGCTCGATGCGCGCTCGTTCAAGTTTGTCATTGACTCGTGCATGTGGGCTAGCAAGCACGACAACCGCGAGGTCGAGGGTGCTGGTCTCATGATGTGCTTCGAACTCGTTACCAACATGTCTGAGACGGATGGGCAGACTTGCAACGCCTTCTTCCAGAGCTTCTACACGACCATTCTGCAGGACGTCTTCTTCGTGCTCACGGATAGCGACCACAAGGCGGGCTTCAAGCACCAGTCGATCCTTCTCGCCAAGATGTTCTGGCTTGTCGAATCTGGCAAGCTTGTGGGACCAATCTACACGCCCGAGATGGCGCCGGCTGGCACGTCGAATAGGGACTTCTTGAAGAACTTCACCGGCAACCTGCTGGCGAATGCCTTCCCCAATCTCCAAGCGTAAGCGAAAACATTGTCTTTCCAGATGGGCATGGCTGACTATGAGACAGTATACAAATCTCGAACTTCATCGACGGTCTGCTCGCGCACAACTCGGACCTCAATCGCTTCAAGCTCATTCTCCGCGACTTCCTCATCTCGTTGAAGGAGTTTGCGGGCGACAATGCCGAGCTGTTTGCGGAGGAGCGCGAGCAAGCTCTCAAGGACGCCAAGGACCAGGAGCGCGAGCGTGCGATGAAGGTGGGCGGTCTGCTGAAGCCGTCGGAGCTGGAAGATGACGAGCTATGACTTGAACAAGAGTTGGAAACGGACATTGCAGTTCGAACACAGTTTGATCAGGTTGCGAGCACGTCAGGTAGTTCCAAGGTCCGGCGCGGAAGTGCCAACCTGGATGGGTGGGACGCGTATGGGCTATGAGCGAGCATCGTCACGACGCCCAGTTATAGCGTTTGGCGTCTAGGGACATTTTCCGATTTGCAAGCGATGGAAGGGATACCAGTTCTCATTTGTTGTCGATGAATAAGTTTCAAGCAAAAGGTGGCGGGAACAGGCAGCGGTGGGGACGGCCAGCTGGCCGGAAGAGAGGGTACGGGCAATGATGGCATAAAATACCAGGCGAGCGACTGCTCTCGAGACGGAAAGCTGAAGAGGACGTGGAGATAGAATCGCGTTTTATAGTCCTCTGATCGAATTAGTCTCGGCTGCAACTGGGCGTGCACTGGTGATGGATTGATGCAGGGGCACGCTTTGGGCAGGTGCTCATGTGACATGGCGTCATGCAGAGCGCAGAGACGCTGCTCCATCTGCAACAAGGCGCAGACGATTGCGAGGCTTTGCTCGGCATGGTGTTTGTTCGACGAGGGCTCGCGGCCGGCCGTATTGCTGGAACCGGATTCGGCATAGCGCAGGTGCTCTTGGCGCACGTTTTTGAGCGAGGACCATCATTGGCTGACTTCAACACCGGCGCGTCCTCTCTGCTCCCAGCATGGCCGAGGCCGACGCCGACATGGGCTCCAACGCTCCTGCTGCATACCACCGCGATTTGATTTTTGTCTCCGCCGCGTGACTCTCTCATGCGCGTCACCCTCGCTCGTCCAATTGTCGTGCATCTCCGAGTCGCCGTGACCCGAAGCAGCAGCTCTCAGGCCTAGACACCCGACCAAAACGTCTTCCGTTTTTTTGACTCCCAGCCAGCCAGCAACCTCTTGGTCCACGGAACTGCCCCGCCTGCCTCCCTTCGGTCCCGCCTCTCTGCTCTCTGGGAGACTCTGCTTCTCCTGGCCAGGCTGCGGCGTGCCCTCCGACCCGCCCACGCCTAACTGATATTCGTGCACCATGTGAGTCGCCCTCGCCCACTCACCCAACTACCACCACCATCCATCCCGTCCTGCCCCGAAACGGAATGGTGCTGATTCGTTGCCGCGTCTCAGGAAGTTCGGCAAGCACATCCAGAAGCGCCAGCTCGATTTTCCAGAGTATGCCGCAAGCTTTGTCGACTACAAGGCTCTCAAGAAGGTAGGCTGGCCCCGCCATCCCGCGTGATTTTTCCGATTGCCTGACCTGCTTCACAGCTCATCAAGAAACTGAGCGCCACCCCTGTGATCTATGCCCAAAATGAGCCTAGTCTGCTGGACCCACAGACCTCTCTCCAGGCGAACAAGGCCACCTTCTTCTTCCGCCTCGAGCGTGAGCTCGAGAAGGTAAACAAGCTCTACCTCCAGAAGGAGGCCGAGCTGAAACTACGCCTAAGCACTCTTCTGGAGAAGAAGAGATCGCTCCAGAACCAACCCATTCCCACGTCCAAGGTCTCATCTAAATACGTTGTATTGGAAGAGGCCTTCCGCCTGTTCAGCAATGACCTCAACAAGCTGCAGCAGTTCGTCGAGATCAACGCCACCGCTTTCTCCAAGATCCTCAAGAAGGTGCGCAACCACTCGCTGAGAGGGCAAGACTTTGACTGACATTTCTCCAGTGGGACAAAACTTCCAAGGTTCGCCGACACACCATCCCCCATTAGTCGCTGCACTAACACACCCAAGTCTCGTACGAAAGAGCTCTACATCTCGCGCGCCGTCGAGGTACAACCATGCTTCAACAGAGAAGTAATAAGCGACCTGTCCGACCAGGCGACGACCAACCTCCTGGACTTTGCTGCCTGGGCCGAGGGTGAGCAGATGCAGTACGCCACATCAGTGCCATCCGAGTTCCCCCATAGACTGTACGATGCCGACACCGATGCCGATCCCCAAATCATGCAGACCATCACCTCTGGCAACATTTCAGGTGTTGAGGAATGGATCAGTCGTGTTGTTGTTCTGCCCGATGCGAGAGATCGCATCACGAGGGCATTCCTTGCCACCGCGTACGATGCTCCAGAAGCCGCGCTCAAGGTAATGCTTGATACCAATCTTGTTGATCTTGACCAAGGCGACGACGTCAATGCAAGGAATTGCCTCCACAAGGCGGCAATTTCTGGCCGGTCGCTTGTTCTGAAGATTGGACTTGAAGGAAATGCCGATGTCAAGGCATCTGATGTGTACGGGAGGATACCGATTCACTATGCGTGTATGCATGGCCATGTTGGCATGATTCAGGACCTGGTAGCAGCTGCGCCCGACACGGTTGACTTCAAGGATCACGACGGCTTCACTCCCCTCATCCACAGCATCGTCCACAACAGCCTCGCCTGCGTTCAAAGTCTCCTCCAGCACAACGCCCGTATCGATCCCACGGGAGAGTCCGACCACGTACCCCTGAACCTTGCCTGCCAGCATGGCTTGCAGCCCATCGTTGAGCTTCTCCTCCAAGCAAATCCAAAGATTCTCCCCGATGCCGAAGGCCTGTACCCGCAACACCTCGTAGCACGGTCTGGGAAAAACGCGCACATATGTTTGTTGCTGAGGGACTATGGAGCAAACTTGGATCAGCCCGACAAGCTCTATCAGTGGACACCTTTATTCCACGCAGCAAGCGAGGGGCATGTCGGTTGCTTGAAGACGCTGTTGGATTGTGGCGTTAGTGTGGAAGTCAAGGACGAGAAAGCTCTCACAGCGATGTACTACGCGACTTGGGAAGGTCATCTCGAATGCATGAAGTTGTTGGCTTCCGTGGTGCAAGACACGCCCATGGCCCCTCCGCCAAAACCAGAGGCACCCATGCTCTCTGCTGGCGCCCCGCCATCAAGCACCCCACAGCCAATGGCCATGGAGATAGATGGGATCCCAGATCTTTCGTTGCCTCCTCCCATTATTCCAATCAGGAGATACGGTCACAACTTTCTTGAGAACAAGACTTTTGTTGTTATCAACTTTGGTGCATTGGATTCAGAGCCTATTCGATTCTACGAGGACAGCAAGTACCCGGCAGCTCGCTTGACCATCGCGTCAAAGTCGTCGGACTTGATCCCGCGCAACATCCTACTCCCAATCTCGGAAGAAAACAAGGTCCTCTCCTTCCAAGTCGACAACCTCGACACTTTCAGCATCGATTTCGACGTCTACCCTACATTTGGAGCAAAGGTCATTGCAAGAACAGAGGCTTCATCCACAGTCTTCAGGAATAGGGAAACCAGCTCGGGTTTCTGCAACCTGGGTTTGTTCGATCCAAGACTGCGTACAATAGGTCGCATAAAGTTCAGGTTCAACATCATCACTCCCTTCCCAGGACCGCCCCTCGAGATTACCCACTTCGCTACGTACTGGAAAGCCACCAGCCAATTCGACGATGCCCCCAGTGCTCTCATCACTGGTTCAAGCCTGTCAGGCGATTACGTTAGGCTCTTTGTTCAGATGACGTGTGATGGAGCTCCTGTGCTTTGTCCTCAGTGGAAGGTGAAGTATGGGAAGCTTGCCATCCCCGTCACCCGCTTGACTTATGAGGAGTTCCTGTACATCGGTGCTGAGCAAGGCGGTGGCATGCCAGCATTGGCCGCTCTATCAAGCACTCCATCTCATGACAGTAAGTCTTCCTTCAAGTAGTCAATAGCGCAACGTTCTAACAATGCACAGTCTCGAGCATCCACAAGATCCTCGCCAACTCGTACGTCGGCCTAAAAGACGCCCTCGATTGCCTGCCCGTCGATGTCCGCATCGAGCTGCACATTCTCTACCCCAACCGCATCGAGGAAGACACACTCAGGCTCGGACCGACTCCCAACATCAACGAGTTTGCGGATACGCTGTTGAACATTGTCTTTGACCATGCTCGCTACCTGCGCGCACAGGCAGAGACGAAGTCGAGGTCCATTGTGTTTTCCAGCTTTAATGCGGACATGTGTACCGCACTGAACTGGAAACAACCCAATTGTCCGTATCACCGGTACCTTTTTCAATGGAGACCAAGCGCTGACAAGCCTGTAGACCCGGTACTCCTCGGAAACGAGCTCGGCGCAGACCCGATCGATGCGGCGGTGGATTCGCAGAAGGTGCACAGCAGCGGGCGCACCACCATCTCCGTCAAGGAGGCGGTGCAGGTCGCACAGAACAACAACCTGATGGGCTTGATTTGCAGTTCGCGTTTGCTGGTACGTTTCTCCTTCTCACTCTCGTACCCCAATCTTGCGCATGCTGTCTAACACACGATGTGTCGAACAGGAACTCGCACCCGCGCTCATCGAGTCCGTCAAAACCGCCAGCCTCGTCCTCATCGCAGATCTCTCCACACAGCCGTTCGCAACCATGCCCGAGGGCATTGACGGGTACTTCAAGGGCGAAGGCGTTTTGCGTTTCAACCAGACGGTCGATATTTGAGAAGCAACGCTCATTACCTCTTCCCCAAATTATTCTTTCCCATCTTTCGTCCTTGGGTGGTGGTGGTTGCAATAGAGATGGGGGCGCGTGCTCGGTGGGGGATTTGGGTGGCTTTCTTTTATTCATTGGTTGATAGCTTTTTGAGAGGTAGATGTGAAAACAAAAAAGGAAGAGGGTCTGTTGCTTTTCAGATTGGCTGGTCGTTTTTCTTTCTTCTTTTCTGTTCTTTTTTTTTTGTTGTTGAATCGTGTGTGAGATACCAATCGAAATTGAACGGGCGGGTGACGACGACTTGTCAACTGAGCGTACACGGCGTGATTGTATGTTGCTAGGGAGGCGGTATGAGCAACACTTCTTTTCCACTGGCAGGCACTTTGCCCTTCATAACACTTTTAGGGGGTTTCCTGCCCGCCTGATCGTCAGAGTCAAAACGACTTCCTTCTTTTGGTTTTCTGGAGAATGGGAACTACGGTACCCCGTCTCGAAGCGACCACGTGTGTTGGTGGAGGGTCGACGGGCGCAGGGCTTCCGAGAAGCTTAGAGAAGATGGAAGAAGCTACGGTAAAGCAGAGTCCAGCGGAGGATTAGAGTTAAGGTTTAAGATGTCTCATAGGTGAAAAGTCGAGTAGAGTACCCAAGGTGATTAAATAGTCACGGAGAGCCTTGGCAGTGAGACAAGGGGTACTTGGGAGAAGATTGCCAGCGCTTTTTGAGCGTCATCTTTGAAACTTCTAGTGCTAAGAACTGACTCCAATAGGCTGGCATCTAGGTCCATGGTGGTCATGAAATAGATTTCGTACTTGCAAATCGTCGCGCAGCACTCATGGAAACTATACATCCATACCCATCCCTCTCTCATCCTAAAATATTAGCCAACATCATCCAAAGCTGTCGATGCTATTGTCAGCGGAATAATCACTTCAGCCTTTCTCACGCTCCTCCGCAAAACACCGTAAAAAACACCATCCTTCCACCATCTCTTATACACGACGTAAGCATAAAAGACATTACCGAGTCAATATCTAACGATGTAGAGAAACAGTGCTAACGCCGCGAGGAAAGCCCTACCGGCCACCCCACCACAGCCAGTCACAAGTACAAGAACTGACACACCACCACACGGCTCAGAAACCCAACAACTCTAAAAAAGCCACACACAGCCCAGCATCCAGACCAACCTCAACCAAACCCTAAAAGACGCCGCTGACAAGAGCCTCATCACCACCACCAGCCAATGGCAGTGTCCGGGTAGGAAGAAGAGCAACGATGACGAACACACCATCTTCGTAAAACCCCACCACTCCACATCATCAATTACCAAATATAGTAAAAGAGCCGACCCGAGCCTAAGGCAACCCGCGGGCCGCAGCAAAACTCGCCACCTCGTGTGACGTCAAAGGCCAGGTGGAATAAACCGTCGTTTGAGAAAAGAAATGGAGCACTGGAGATGGCACCGATCATGGGAATGATGCATGGTTCATCACTTTCCTTCGCACCGAACGCGCGGGTTTGACCGGTCTGTGGCACTTTTTGCGGGTCACAATTGCGTCAGGCATCGTGTCATTGACGACACTGAACGGAGAAAAATATACACACTTCGTTCTCTTCGGGTGGGTTATACGAAACAGCCTGAGAATTTGCATCACCAAGAAGTCGTTGCAATAGACTACCCCATGGTCACGCCAATTGAACGTGGTAAGAAGAGGAATCGCTTGTTTGTGCTATCTCTCTTCCTAATGAGCCCGCCATAACTCTCTCCGTAATCGCCTGTTGGCTACATTCCCGTCCCTTTTTCTTCGTGAAACCTTCTCAAGAGAAAAAACCTCCTTAGTACAATGACCAACGCCCTAGATAACAGCTAGATGGGGTGGATTGTAGTTGTTGATTTGTGATTTGTGTAGTGTGATTTTGTGTGTGGAAGAAGTGTTGAGTGTCTGTATCGGCGGCAGCATTAAGTAATGTGTAGTTATGTTGATGAAACGAGGTAGCGAGCAACTGAAAAGTGAAAAGTGAAAAAGAGCAATAACATCAACACCTGGTTCAGATTCCATCCACAAGAGGTAAGGAAAAGAAGGATGACACGAGTGTGGTGTGCGCCTTTTTATCAAAGTTCGGGAACTGTAGCAGTTCATGCACGATGGTGGCCTATGACGGGCATGATGGATAATGGGTGACAAGACAGACCCTCCAAGAGAAGATGGACAGAAAAATAACGCCGTGAACCCGCGACGGGGTTGGGTAATAATAACAGTGGTCGCCAACAACCAACGAACGAGCAGAAATCAGACGAGAAGGGTATCACAGATCAGAAGTTTTGCGCAATGCCCGAGTTGCCTTGCGGTGGGTAGTGCGCTGGGTTCTCGATCCGTGTGTTCCGTCTGGCTGCTACGTTCTGCACAACCGGTTGGCCGTCGTATTGCGGGTTGTAGGCTTGGTAGTAGCCGTTGTCGGCGTAGTAATCTTGCGGGTTGTTCATTTGCATGTGGCCGTTCTCTGAGCTGTCTGAACGGCCTGTGGCCGAGTACGACGACGAAGCATTCGAAGGTCCACGGTGGATGTCGGATTCGCGTTTGTAGTTACCCGCAACGGGGGCCCCGCCGAGGGCACCAAGGCCTTCCGAGTCCAGTGTCTCCCGACGCTTCATCAATGGCTCTCCAGAATCCGCTGTAGGGTTCGTGGGCGAGCCAGGGCTGTGGTAGCCACCAGGCTGGCTGCCGCTGTCCGAGAAGGCGGTAAGTCCGTTAGAAATGGTCGTGGAAGCCTTGCGGTTGGTGGACGCGTTGGTGGTGTTGCCCCAGCCGCGGTAACCGCTGGAATCCTCCATCATCTCTGAGCCGAAGCCTCCCACAGCCGGTAGCGTCGGGTCGTGGTTCGGGTTGAATCCATACTCTTCGACCTCCTTCCTCCTATCTTCCTCGGCTTCCTTCGTTTGCTTACGCCTCCGCCACCAGAAGATGCCGGCGGCGACAAGCAATGCGACAACAACAACCGGCACGACGACTGCGATGGCCGTCTTTCCCCCCGTCGAGAGCCCACCACTGTCGCTCGACGAGCCCGAGCTACTACTACCCTGCAATGCAGCAGCCTCGGAGCTGCTCGCAGCCGAACTGCCGGATGTGCCGGTGGGATCGGAAACGCTGGTAGCGGTAACTGTAACGACGACTTGACTAGCGTCTTCGCCAGTGCCAGTAGCCGATTGGGTGACGACGGAGGTGTAGACGGTGGTACTTGGGGTACGGGAAGTGGTGCGGGTCGTGGTTTGATCCGAGGACTCGGATGTGACGCTGGTGGAGGGTTCTTGAGTGGTTGTCTGGGCAGCTTGAGAGGTAGTGGTGGGTGCTGCTGCTTGGGAGGTGGTGGCAGGGGCCGCGGAACTCGTCGCGGCGGGAGCAGACGAGGCCGGGGCAGAAGAAGAAATCTGCGCCTCTGAAGATGAGGATGATGGTTCAACAGATGACGAGGACGGTGCAGTAGAACTGACAGCCGAAGTCTCTACGGCAGATGATACTGCGGACGAGGCGGACGAAACAGCAGAGTCAGCAGACGAGACGACCGACGACACGGCAGCGGCGGCCGATGAAGTCGCCTCGACCACTGGGGACAAGGCACCAGCTGGGGGGGAGATCAGCCTTCAGAATGGTCAAGACGGGTCGTGGGGGCTTACGGGTAGTGGCCATGATGGACAAGACTCAGGGCGGGTGAGGTTGTGGGGAGATGCAGGTCGGGCAGGGTGAGAGGACTCGTGGGGTGCTTCGCTCACGTCGGTTGAGCGCGCATGGGCACAGGTAGTGGAATGAAGGGGCGGGCGAGAATTAGGTGGACAGCAATCTATGTACAGGAAAGGAGAGGTGCGCTTGTCGGGTGACGATGTTGGAGGTATCGTGCGCAAGGCAGGGCGACGGGGAGTGGCAGAGCTGGAGCTGGGCGCGCAGCTTGGAAGATGGATGGATGGCCAGCCGTGCCGTCCTGTTTCGTGACGACGGCGTTATGCTGAATCGGGCGGAGAGCAATTTGCAGGGTGCTAAACGATGGCCCTGGCCACAACGGAGCGATGAACAACAGGTTTGCGATGCGGTGCAGGGTGAGACAGAGATGTCAAGATAAGTACAATCGCCCGTGGCTGCGCTCTCGTCGTTTTTGGCTCTCTGACAGACGCCTGCTGAGCTGCCACACCCAGCGTTGCGCCCACCGCCAGGGGGGCTCGTGATTCGTTGGCGATAGATCTCCTGCTTAGCTTGCAGCTGGAGGCTGAGCGCGCGACCGGCAAACAGCGATCAGCGCCCACGCTGCTGACTTGTTCCGCGAACGAACCGACTGCTCAACAACAGGAATTGTTATACGCTTTAGAGACCTGCTCGTGCACCGCAAGCCGACGCAGCGCAATCTCGCTTCTCCGCACGTGAAGCAGCCCACGACATGCCTATCTCACTGCCAAAGGCACTGTTGAGAGCCCCCCGGCCCTTGGGCTCGCTTGGCGGCTATTGTAATTAGCCACTCTAAATTCGGACACGACAAGGTGCGTCGGCGGTACGTTGCAGATGCTACTCTGCGCACACTGCAACGCTGAAAACTTCGTAAAGAAAAACGCCCTCCTCCGCCAGTCGTCTCCGCTCGTGACGGCGGACATGACGAGATCGTCCCCGCAGCTAAGCGCCCTTCCACGAGACACCGCTCCCGCCTCTGCCGCCCGCTGCCGCCCGCCGCATCTAAAGGTTATCAAGTGCGACGACGCCCGTTGTTTGGGAGCGCGCGCACCATCGCAGTCGCTCGTCATCGCGTTACGCTGCTCTGGGGACGCTGACGTGCGCCGTATCCATCCGTGCCATCCATCCGCTCGGCACGGCCGTTCGGCCTACAGAGTGGAGTGGGTGGGATCAGCTTATCCGCCCTTGGCAACAATCGTCGCCAGCCCTAGAAGATCCTTTCTATTGGAAAAGGAAGGTCGGTGCTGAACTCTCCACACACGCTGCCCACCGCTTCCGTCGACGTTTGCAGCTCGACAGCCAGGGTGCTGGCGCGAAGAAGACTGGCATCGTCTCTCCAGCACACCATTCGCTGTTCGACGTTGCGCTGCACCCGGCGACTCGCATCGCATCACGTCGTAAGAGGAGATCCTTGATCTGGGAACAATAGGGTTGGTCGATCTTATGCCTGCGGCCAAACGATCCCCGTTCCGCGCATTCCAGAACTTTAGAACCTTTTTTTTTGCTGAGAAGATGCTGAGGCGATGCTAAGGCCTGGACCTTCGTTGTCCATGCTACCTGCCAACGCCCTGGTGGTTGATTGGGTGAGCGAGCGGCCCATATCGAGTTATCTGTTGGGGGAGTCCACCAGCCGCCTTACTACTGGGTATGGTGATAACCTTTCTACATCCGGGGGAGTTCAATATTAATGGCACCACCGTTGGACTACTCGAGAGCGGGGTTCCAATATCCCTTCCCCAGGACTTCCCCAGGTCACGTACTGAGGTCATCTAACATTTTTTGAAATTACTTCCCACAGGCCACAATCCTGTCAAGCCTTTTCGCTCGCCGAAATTTGTGGCTGCGTGGCTGATCACCTTGATCATGTGCTCAACAAGATCTAACGACGATGCAGATTGGGTTGTAATGTTCATCAATTTGTGTCATAGTCTCGTCAAACTAACTTCCGCATGGCTCCAACTTGTTTGCGCCCACCGCCGACTCGTTTAGTACGCCAACGCAAGGGGTGGCGTGCGAATCGTCGACTCTTATTTCTTTGAAATGTTGCTCAGAGTCTCCGGGTTGTGCGCAACGTGTTTCCCGTGCTGGTCGGTGAAGAGGACCTACAGCTCATTGCCATCGGCATCAGCCCTCGTCCAATAGTCCATGTCGTCCAATGGGAGAGTCCAAAACTCATGTTTACAGCATACGCATTTCAGGCGTCCCATGCAACTCAATCACGCATGCCAGCCGCCCATAAGCGACAGTCTGAAAGCATGCGCTTAGATGAAAAGCAGAAGACGCTCAATGCGCATCTGACTTCCATCCAAGAGCAACGCAATCACCTCCCGATGAGAGCAGCACAGCCGCAGATTCCTTCACGGCTTTTCCCTGCGGGGTGCCGTGAAAAAAAAGTAAAGAAACAAAAGAGAGACACGGGGGTTGGTTGTGACTGTGCAACACCAACCCAACGCCTTTTTGCTTGCTCACCTTTGGTGGATTCTTCACGCCAGCCTCCTCAGCCTCCTCCTCGGTGGCGACAATCCCCTCAGCCTGCAAGCCACACACATTCCCTCGGAGTCAGCCCGCTTTGCCGCGTTTGGTTTGTTTCAGCCTTTCTTCGTGGCCCCCGAGAGAGACACGAGCCTCTTCGGTTTCACGAACGTAAGTAAAAATAAAAGAAGAGGCAAGTAGCTGGCGTCTCTGGCGCCACCAACGAACCACCCAGAAAAAGGGGGGAAAGCAAAACGGTGGGCGAGAATAAGGGAAACGGAAGAGTGCCACAAGCGCTTACAGGTACAGCCTCTTGGTCGAATCAGATGCTCGGAAGCGGACGGAAAGGGAAAACATGGCGGGAAGAAAAAAAGAAAGAAAAAAGCTCTGGGCAGGCACCGCAGTTACGCAACCCAGGGGGAAAACACGCACGTGAAGGAGCGGCTACTACGCGCGCGCAAAGAAAGCAAAGTGTATATAATTCTTTCTGGGGGCCAAGAAAAGGTAACGAAAAAGAGAGATTGAGAAATTGGAAGAGAGCAATGCTTACCTCGCCTTCACGGCGACCGCCCCGGTACTTGGTGTAGACGTGGTCGCCTTCGCGGATGGACTCGCCCTCCTTGGACGTGACGTTCGTGTACTGCTGCTGCTGCTCGGCCATCTCGAAGCGCGCTCGGGGACTTTCGTGTCGATCCTTCGGGCGAATTCTCGGTTGACTCGACTCGTCAAGTTCGTGATGCGACGCCCGTAATTATTAATGGAATACGTGTCTTATGGGCGGTTCGTGCGGAAATAATTGTTGGGTTAATGGCTGCGGACGGAGGTAAGTACGAAGAGCTGCACCTTTTGGGCTTCCAGCGATGAGGCCGTTATGTATACGTGACGTAACGCCGTCGACTGACAGGGAGGGGCTGGCAAGCATTCAGGCAGGGTGCGCATGCCCATTTCGAACCGGCCCGGCAACGCCAAAACACACAACATCACTTCATGCCACACATCACCAGAGATCAAATTCCAAAACAATTGAGCGACGAGAAATTCTTGAACAACCATCTTTTGATTTTTTGATCCCCATGTTGTCGCGGGGGGGTGAAAGGTCTAAATATCTACAGCGAATAAACCAGCAAGGCCAAGCTTGCCAATGGGATGGGTTGGATGCTCGTGTGCACGGTGTTGGCAAGGTGCACAGCATTCTTTTTGTCGGTGTGATTGCCCCGCATCCAACAGCCAGCTGTGAAGAAGCCAGAAACAAGAAGTAAACAGCCAACCAAGTCTTGGAGCAAAGTGCACCGTATCCCTGTAGAAGACGATGAAAAGCCTTGTTTTCGCCCGAAAACTAGGAGGACGTCCAATCCGTACGTCATGTGAGTAAGGTTCGTAAGTCGTGAATAGAGCGCGGAGCTAGCCGCGTTACGTATGAAAGAAAGTGCCATTGCCCAGAAGAAAGTATTTGTAAATGCTGGACAGAAGCTTGAGGTTGCGACAAAGCCGCTTAGTTGTACCACCACTTGGCGTTGGTGATGACACCAGCATCGGTCGAGCCCATCATCTTGGTGAAGAGGGTGGGAGTGATGTCGAGGGAGCCGTCGTTGGGGCAGCCGGGGCATTTCTCGCCAATGAAGGCAGGGAACTGGTTGCCGTTGACCTCAATGGTGATCTGCTTGTTGCAAAGATCCGCGGTCATGCTGCCGGCAGACAGGGCGACAACATTGCTGTCATCGCTGTAGGTCGGGCCGCAGAAGCTGGTGCCAACACTGGGGCTGTAGTAGGTGATCCTGGAGGGCGAGTAGACCTCGCCGGAAGAAGTAGACTCAGCGGCGACAAGATCCTTAGCGGCAGCGGAAGTCTCGGCAGGAGCAGCGGAGGTCGACGAGGAAGGAGCGACGTAGGTCGAAGAGGGAGCGACGTAGGTCGTGGGCTCAGGAGCGACGTACTCCGAGGAAGAGGAGCTCTCAGTGGTAGGCTCGGGAGCCTTCTCCGTGGTGGTAGGCGCAGCCGTAGTAGCAGGGTGCTCCGAGGTAGCGGGCTTCTCAGAGGTAGCGGGCTTCTCAGAGGTAGCAGGAGCCTCAGTGGTAGCGGCCTCCTCAACGCTCGTAGGGACCGCGGTGGGGGTGTACTTGGGAGCGTCGACGGTAGTGGTCACGTCCTCGGCGTCAACATAGACGGTGGTGGTGGCGATGACGGTCTCAACAACCTCGGAGGTCTCGGTGACCCAGACGAGGTCACGCTTGGCCTGCCTGTAGGGAGCGGGAGCGGCCACGGCAAGGGTGGCGAGAGAGAGGGCAATGATTCCGAAGGACTTCATGTTTGCGGTTGGTTTGATGGTGCTGTAGAAGCCGTAGAGACTGAGTTGAGTCGAGAGTTGGAGTGCGTTCAGCAAATTGTCGTAAGACTGGATAGACTGGCTAGCAGTTCTGGAGCCGGAGCAGCTACTGGAGCGCGTGGGCTGTAAAGGACGGTGGTGAGAGAGTGGATCTCGAAGGAATGTCTGTTCAACGAAGGAACGAGGTGTTGATTGCAAGGAACACTGGAACTCTTGTAGAGAACGAACGAGGGTGAGAAGACGGGGGTATTTGAAGGGTTGCGCTCCGGGGCTTTTCAGAAGGAAGCTGAGCTAGGCGCGTTGGGCCACAGCAACGGCTTGCAGGCCTAGTGTCAGCCGGCGTCGGCATGATCGGGGAAACAAACGCACGCGCCCCACCAAGAGCAAGAGCTGGTTCTGTATCCGCTCCGTATCCGCTCCATCAGCCAGCTGCCCAGCTGCCCAGCCCTGCGCCCGGCCACGTCGTCAAGACTGCACTGCGCACGTCACCCAGCCCGCCAGCGCCAGTGGTCCCCCGTCGCCGCCATCCTCCTGCCATTCCTGCGCCTTCTGCACTGCGTCGCACTCCACGTTGGCCATTCCCTCGACGCATCCAACCGCTGCGTGCCCCATCGGACCACATGTGCTTGCTGCGAGCTTACAATGTTTCACGCCTTGCTATTCCGGTGTGACGCCCTGCCGTGAGCTGCAGCCGCAGGCCTGACTCGACAGCCGACCTTGGCCAAAGGTGCGAAGCCTATAGGCGGGGATCCATGTGGGAAGCGTGCGCCACAGGGGTGTGGATCGACGGATGCGCCCCGACCGTACCTGAAAATCTACGCTCCGTCAGGGATGGCTCGCTCCAGCGCCCGTTCCTGCGGTGTTCACCGAAACCTCAGTGCGCGGGACATTGCCCGGCGACCAGTGGCTGTGTGCGCCGGATTTGGGAGTGTAGCTCGCACTCTAAGACAGTGTCAATTTTACCATCCGAGCCGGCAGGACGGAATTCCCATGTTGAAGCAAGCCGGCCATCGACCCGCCTGTCAGCCGTTCCACTTCTACGCCGCGCCGATTCTGGACCGCCATGCGAGACTGTTGCAAACCGCCATGATGGAAGCGGGTCCGTGCGACCCACTGCGGCATTGTCAGGCCGTGTTCCATTGGATGTGGTGCCGATGCCTCTCAGCTTGCAGCCCCATTCGGAAGCCTCCCAACCTCCAACCAAGGCCTTCTCGGCCCTGGACCCGTGCGCGATTTGTCCAGGTCGACCTTTTCCCATGACGAGAGCGTGCAGCGGGAGATGAAGGCAAGTGGGACTAATGCAAGCCGTCCCGGCGCCTGAGTGGCTGCTTGCCGCTCGCCCTACAAGACTTTTCATGGCGTTGTGCGGGACAGGAACCCAGCGCCCAGTAAGGTTATTAGCTGGGTTATCGATACCCCACAACTTCCCACCTTTGCTCGCTGGACCTTTCTGGAACGTGGGTCGCGCTTGTCAAAACTCTGCTGGTGCCTGTACCGTCATGCTTTGTTAAGCTGCCTGTCGAGAAGTGCCGGCCCACGCGGCCTGCCGCTCCCGACCCCGTTGCCGGCGGATTCTCCGTGCCTGGACCCAGGGTTGATGATTTTGAACCGTTTGACCGGCCGGAGCAGTCGACTGTATCAGAAGGCGCCACTCTCAACACCTTGAAGTAATCGCATGCGAGGCCACAAAACTCTGCAAGCCACTTTCCCGCCTTCGCACGTTCCCTGTCACCTGCGGGGTTGCTGCAGAAAGATTTTCAAGTCTCTGCAGAATGGTTGAGCAGTTGCATGCATCTTATTCCCAATAAGGTTTGACAGCTGCCCGCGAGAAATCCCCAGCCATTCATCCACTGTCAGCGCTGTGATTTCGCCATGCTCTACTATTTCTCCGTCAGAGTACGGCGAGAGCTCGGATAGCCCCATATCTATGACCACAGTGCGGGCGGGACTCGGCTGTTTCCCGTACGGGCGGCGTTGGGTTAGCAGCCTACTAGGTACGTAGTAAGGCAGGTCGACGGGCCAATTGGTCTAGGCTCCACGGATTTCTCGCGCCGTCTGATGAGAATCCCTCCGGGCGAGCGGGTTATACCTGTTGACTGATCTGGCAGCGGCATCGGGAAGTGTGGCCTGGCTGGGGTTACTCCAACCCACCAACTATACTGCGGAGCATCATCCGAGCACGGCCTGATATCGATCCTCCTGGCCTTGGGAGCACTACCGCATAGTCGACGTTAGGCCCTCGATGGCCTTGAGAAACCCGTTCCAGCCCCGCCTCTTAGGTGGGAGGCTTTGTCGCACAACAGCCTAACCACCATTCCAAGCGTTTCATGTCTGTGTTCTTTTGTTTTTCTCAGAGAGAAGGGATCACGCGGGCCAGGCTCGCAGGAAACCAGTGAACTCGTTCAAGGATGCCGCGTATGCACATCAAGGCCCAGCCAACGTTTGTCGTACGGACCGTTTTGAGATGCGATCGCCATCGACGTACAACCGCCGAGAAACAGCAGTGCAGTTTAGTATGGTGTCCAGCTAATCCTGTGGTTTCTTCTCCATCAAGGCTGTTTCTGTCGTCCAGCTATCCATGACTCTTTTGCGCAAGCGTAGGCCATAATCACTCCACTTCTCCGTCAGAACGAAGCTTGTCTGGGACTGAAGCGGGTGCGCAACGTTGTCTGAAAAGTAGGCAACCATCCTGGCCATCGGTGATTGCTTCGTCCAATGAACGTCGGGTTCAGCAGTCGCCTATTAGTCTTTACCGTGAATAGGACAGTCCAGCAGAATGGTCTTTTGCCGCCCGTTGGGATCGCTAGGAGCATTTCCACGGTCTCGGTGCTTGTTACAACGGTTAAAACATGTCGGCACCGGGTTTTCCGCAATTGCCTTGACCCGGGATCAGAAAGCCATGACGTGCATTTCCAACGGTGGCACGCGTGGCACGGTGGTTTGAATTCCGGCTGCTGGTACGCATCCGCCAACGGGGCCCAAACTCCCACGAACAAATATCGAGGCACTACTACTACCTGCTCGGCTGTGCAACCGTTTTTTCGGCGGAATATCCGAAGTTCTTAGTCCAAGGCGGAGAAGCTCTCCCAGGCGGACTCCTTCAAACCCGCGTCCAGGCTTGTGCTCGGGTGCCACTTCTTAAGTTAACAGCATAAGTGTCGTGTAACACCTCTCCGATGACATTCGCCGGCCGAACCATGAAACGCAGCGGAGTGAGGCCAGTCGAAGGCATAGTTGATGACGAGCATTGTCTTGACGACAGCCGTCGTCCGATGGAAGGGTGTGGCCGAGATATCACACTTTTTCTGTATCATGAGCCCATCTTTCCGCATCGGGTTCTTTCGGCCGTGAAGGATTGCTGTTCCTCAAAGATCCTTTGGAAAAGGTGCAAATCGTAACCTGGAGAAGAGAAGAGGCGCCACTTTGGAGGTCCAGTGGTTTACCTAACCTACCCGAGGAGCGGCCGGTTTCCGTGTTCTTGCCGCCTTTTTCCCCTCTGCTCTGCCGCCCCACGGAATCGCTCCCCCGGAATACGAGAGCTTCGCGGGTTCCTCCTTCCACGAGAAAAGACTGGCACCATGAGCATGCTGATGATGCAAGAAAAAGGCGCATTCCGGTGGGTCTCCCGGTGGGGGGTTGATGGGATGTGCAGGTCGCCTCTTCACGTGTCTCCTCCGCTCGGTAAACGATGCTCCATCAGATGTGCTTCCGTGAAGGCTCGTGCTTAGCCTCGGCCTGTTCCGCCCACAACATTTTCCCTTCTTCCGGGTTCTCTCTCGATGTTCGAAGGCCCTCTTCCCACAATGGCAACAACGGGTTCCTTGCCGCGATCTCAGCACAGTTTCTCTTCATAAACACAACGATCAACTGTAACTGTCACATACGACCACAGCTGGTAGAATACAACGGATCCCGTCCGCTCTCCGATATTTAAGCTGCCATGCGGCCGATTAGTACTCAAGTGGGTGACCATTGGGGAATCCCGGCTGTTGTATGTTTTTGTTTCCCTTTTTTTGCTCACATAGAGTTTTTTGGCTTCTTTTTGTCTCTCCGAGGTTTCTCCAGTGCGAGCGAGCGAGCTATGGTCCAACTCCCTGTATGTCCGAGGTCCAGGTCCAGATCCAGATTCGTATTCATATTCATGCCCCAACGCCAACGTGGGGTCCAACGCCGTAACGTCTTTGGTTCTTTTCATGTTGTCCGAGCTCTTTTCTTCGCCGGCCTTCCAGCGGCATTGCCTCTGCATATCCCCTGCTCTTTCATGTGTTCTTCTAGTTCCTATTTTCCGTTTCCCTACCGACATGAGAGAACGAGCGATATGTGAGGATCAGTTCGGCTTACTATTAAAAGGGGAATGAATCAAAGTAAAGCAATACCTCCCATGTGTGTATACGGTTACCTACGTCTTGTTTCTGTTACTTCTGTCTTCCTACATGCCTTTTTGCCGATTAGTGAAAAAATCCATCTCGACTTACTTGCATGAGAGTTCGACGTTAGAGCGCACTCGTTCTATTCCTCGGTATGCATATTCTAGTACCTTGGTGGGGTTTGCCAGTGTAAGTTGTAAGATCAAACCAAAAGGGAGAGGGAGATGACTGTTGATCCCACGGAAAGAGATGTGCATACGATGGCGACGTGAATGTCCGCCCGCACACGGGC
This sequence comes from Dothiorella sarmentorum, assembly GCA_023082095.1. Lineage (NCBI taxonomy): Eukaryota > Fungi > Ascomycota > Dothideomycetes > Botryosphaeriales > Botryosphaeriaceae > Dothiorella > Dothiorella sarmentorum. The sequence goes on along the minus strand of JAJMVL010000021.1, from coordinate 30,328 downwards.
GCCGTCACGACAATGGCGGTGGTATTTTATGTGCTATCCGGGTTCCCTGGTGCTCCTGATGGTGGACGTGTTGCATTTGCGGCGGCCACCATTGCTACGGGTGATGAAGATGAAGATGTCGGTGGTTCTGATGTCAAAAATCCGGTCGAGGGAGAAGAAGAAGAAGGGTTGAAAGCCACAACGACGGCGGCCACCACACTAACCCAAAGAGGAATGTCAACGAGCAGTAAGCGTGGCGGAAACGACGTTCGAAAAGCGAGAGGCCGCTGCGGCGCCCTCTTTTAATATTAAAGATGATAAGCGAAAAGATCAACAGGAGGTAGGCCTCCAGTAGTGGACGAGCGAGGATTGGCAATGCGAAACTGCCAATCATAATGAGACCGGTAGATTTGGAGGTGTTGGTTTTACTGTGCCACACAGCGAGTTGAAACGCCGGCCATTTTCCTTATATTCGGTCCGGATGCATAGACTTCACGCTACAAACCTCAATCTATGCAGTCGGGGGCTCGGCAGCAGGGTGCTGGCTTGCTTCTCCTGCTTTTCCTGTTTTCTTTTGTAGAAGGTTGCCTGTAGCTGTTTTTTTTTTTTTTTTTTTTTTTTGGTCGACGATAGAGAAAGAGTCGCTCTTGTGTGCAGACTCAACCGCGCCGCACAGGGTCGTGTTGTTAGACGCCGGCCAAGGCGGCTTGTGCTCGCCTTATCATTGGCAGCCCAGCGCTTCGCAAGTGAGCTTATCACAGTTGTACATACCTAGGTATAGGCTGCTAATAATTGCTGTGTATATTTTTACTGCCATCGTCTCTCTTTCTTTATCGGAGCTAGACGTCGATGCTGTTAGGAGTAGGGAAAACAACAATAAGCCGATAGCATGCCTCTGGTGATGTCTTTCGCGATGCAGATGTGAGTATAGCGTGCAAAGACTAAGATCAGATGGACAGACGGAGTTGCAACGATCCTCATAAACGTATACAGCAAAAATGATTGCATCACCGCAAACGTAAGGAGTGGTGGAAATCCAGTCCTTCATGATCGCCCTCTTTTCAGATCAGCCATCCGCACTCCTCCAAGGAAATTCACCGGTCTATGGGCCTCTACAGAGAAAGTATATCACTGAACGACGACAGTAGCCTACGTAGCAAAGCCCATGGTAACGGAAAAGCGATCATGCCACCCGGCTGCGCGACTCGGAAAGGGGAACATCGACCCGGGTCCGTATATGTTGGGCTACGCCTTTTAGGTTCACTGTTGCAACGAGGCAAAACGGTGAGTGAGGGGTTTTTGGCAAAGGACTCTGCCGCAACGACGAGAAACTTCGCGAACGATGGCTTGTTCGGTGAAGAATTGTCGCGTACTAGCGCCGAGCTACTTTATTGATTTGTCTTTTTTGAAGGTCAATAGTCAGTAAGGGATAATTGCAATGAATTGGCACTGCTGTGATTTCTGGTCAGATAGTTTGTCCCATACAATGCTGTGCTCAAGCCCAGGGACACAGGGCTTTGACAGTGCTGTCGCAACAAGACAGATCCGTTTCTGGCGTTCCTACCTACTGGGAAGCACGTGTGCGGAGTGAGGTCACGCTCTGGAGGCTACTGGACTAGACCCACCACCGGAATGTCGCCACCCCTGCGACACCCAGCGGAATTTTCTTCGGTGGAATGACCGTGTGGGGAGGGAATTTGATGCGAAGCGTGTTGAGCTGATGACGCAGAAAGACGCAGAAGAGGATGGGGCCCAAAAAGTAGGGATGACGTTCCGAGATCTAGTTTCCATGGGCAGACCGGAATCAGAGGCCAAAGTAGGAAGGCCACGAGGCGCAGACGCGTGCAAATAGACCTCGAGCTGGGCCACTTCCTTGCAGGTTTTCAGTGGCTCGGTCCGGGCGGAATATTTCTCGTCCCAACTTGCTCTTGTGTGAAAAGACAAGTCAAGTTGCGGGCGCATCCAGAGAGCTTCAGGGATTGACGTGCGATTGCCAGTCTAGCGTATGTCCTGTAACCTGTTCTCTTTTGCAGCCGATTTCATCGAGGATCGGTGGCTCGGAAACGGTGGCGGCAGCGAGATTCTGGACGCGCGAGAGCCACAGTGCCACGGTGCGTGCGCGAGATCTGGTGCAAGGGTCGGCAATCGAGAGCCAACGGGCCTCTCATAATTCTTGTGTTACTGTCGTCGAGAACGACGCATCCATGCGGCCACGCACCAAAGAGCAGGCTTTCGGAGGTTGTCCCGCAAACAAATGGATTGCCCGGTCCTGCGCAACGTGGAGATGTGCGGCTCGTGCCACGAGGACCATGAACCGTGGAAGTGGCTGGACTCTGGCTCGTCTGGTACCTTCGGAAGTAATTGCCGGGTGGCAAGGAAATCGAGTGACTTTGAGACGAGAAAACAATGTCTGGAATGCCGCGGTGCTGAACAGTGGCAGTCGTACGCATACTTGGCTAAAGTGTCATCAAAATGCGTACAGGGCACGCAGTTCAAGCGCAAGACGGGTTGAGGAAGTTGGAAGTTGTTATAGGCAGAAGCTCTAGACCAGCGCCACCTCCACCTCGGATCCACGCTCTACGCCCAATCAGGATAGTCACCACCTCCCTCGCAACAACCTCGAACGTCGAGATCGGGGATCGACACCTCGAGACTGCTGACATCTGGGACCGAATGGGGGATGACTTGGCGATCGCTTCGCCGAGGCAGAGAGAGCGTTTGCTTGAATTCGCATCGCCTCCCCGCCTCAGCATTTGCAGCACAAGTGCAATATAGCTGTGAGCATCCACCGAATACGCCCTTCCCTTTTTGTAGTGCTTGTATGCTCACTCGAGGACGTGAAGGCCAGATGGATAAGCACACGTCATAGGATACACCAGCCGGGAACGATTCCGCTTACCATGCAACATCGACTGATAACCCAACTCATCGTGCATATAAAAGCGGACAGTCTCAACAAGGAACGCAATTGTCGTGGGTGCGTCGGATATCGATCGGAAAAGAGTCAAGATCTTCGCTCTAATTGTATGCGCCCACTCCGCTTGACCCAGAGCTTCGGAGACCCTCACTCATAAGTGGCTGGGATGCATGCTGTTGTCCTGCGTCCTCATCATCCATCACTTCTTCAGTCGAAGCCTAGAAGAGTACTTTACAAATTAAGAATGCTCAACATCATCTACTCTTATTGCTGGCTACCCTCCCTTGAAGAAGGTACTTCAGCTCATCATTACAGTACAACCATAACTTAATCTAATCTCAGCCTCATCCCACGCCTCTCCCCCGGAACGACCCAGTTGTCTTTGCCCTTTGGCTTACCGTGTGCCGTTTGCCGCCTCGGCAACTCTTGCTGCTGTGAATTATCTGTCTAGTAGCGAACTGCTTTCTTTAAAGATGAAACCGCGCGCACGTGGTAAGGAATTCACCATGCGAATGAACGCGAGTTCATGACGTATGCCCTCAACTAATCGCTTTCGAAGCTCACACGAAATCCACAAGTGAACTAGATTCATCTTCTATCATCATGTAAGCTCCGTGCAGGATTTGAAGCTATCACCCGCGTAGTTCCCGTCCCGTCACCAGCACAACCCGGCCGAGCAGCAATATTTTTTTAAGGAACTCTTTCTCGTGTGTCCAATTTGACCGTTAGGACTTTGGAGGTCTGATATACCACTGTAAAACCTCGGTTCAGAATTGAAAACTGGATTACAGTGCGAACTAACTGCTTTTTGGAGCGGTTTGTCTTTTCGTACCCTACTCTAGCTGTGCGCTCAGAAATCCAGGCAATTAACAATGAGTGAAGTTCTCCATCATTCATGGTGAATGTAGTGCAACAGCATATTTTGTAAATACCGCTCATCACCATTTAGTTCGTGAGTGGACTGGGACTTGGTATGGTGAGTAGATGGGAAAGTATGTGTAATGCGACAAGGGGAAATGGCGGAAACCACACCCCAAAGCCAGTTTGTCCGCCCTTCGTGCTTATGGTCTATATGATCCATCCACATATTGCAGGCATCCTGCGGAAGAGGAAAGCTCGAAGGCATGCAACAACCGGCGATTTTAACCCCGTGGGCCTCTCACTGTGGGAACGAAATCAAACGGTATATGCTAGGTATCCACGGAATGCTGCTACTATCAGCTGCTCGTTCTATGCCAGACAAGCCTTGTGACCTGGGCCCCAACAATCCGCAACGACAATCACCAGACAGATACTGGGATAGCGAATAGCCAGCTTCAAGGAAGTACATTCTTAAGTGGAGTCTTCTGTTCTCCCTCAAATCTTACGGGCAACACACCGCGCCTCCACAATGGTCCGATAATTGCAGAAACCAAAGAAGCCATTAACTCTGCCCTGGCCTTCCAGTTTCGCTGTTCCTGTTGGTCCCCCGCCCGCCTGCTGCAGCTGGCGCCTAGTTGCTTGGAAATGTCCATAATCATGACGGCCTTTATTTCTGATTGACGTTGCTGATGAGCAACATTATATTCTGCTGCTGTCCATTATCACCATCACCTTCTACAACACAAAACTCAAACCCTGGCTCCCGGGCAAGGAAGGGAACCAGCAAAGAAAGGTGTGATCTGTCCATGAAACAAGACGACAGCCAGTGAGGGGATGTTTTTCTCCATCTTCTAACATCACCACGGCGCGCAGCTGGTGATAAGACAACCGAACGAGTGAACACCCCGAAGAGAAAAAGAGCACTCATAAACCCCACTTCCGCAGCCCATGAGCCACGCACGCACCACGAAGCGCACGAGACGTCCCCGTGGAACCTGCTCCCATCCACCCGTGACCGCCCGGAGGTCTTCTTAAGAAGCCCCCATCTCCCAGCTCTCCACCGTTTTACCAGCAACGACCTGTCATTCGTGTCTTCATGGAAAACACTGGCTTGTCAGAGACAGGAGATCATGATTATCACTCCATACTGAGCCATCTTTCTCAGCCATGGATCAATGGGCTACTTCCGCTCCGCTTGCGGCAGTGCGAGTTCTACCTCTCGCCCTCACAACCCAAACCCCCTAGTTCCACCGTCTACCAAATGCTGCACTTCGCCAACAGCGGTTATTCCTGCTCCACGACACTGCACTTCAACGGTGCCCCTCATCATCATCATCATCATCTCTTGTCCCACGCGATCCGTATCACGTCCTGTTGCTCGAACGGGGGGAAAAAACAGATGTGGCCGAGATATCAAGGAAGGGCAGCGAATCCCTGCCCAGTTCGTTGTCTTTGTCGTTTAGTCATCTAGTCATCGTTTTCGTTGTCGTTAACTCGTCCCCGCGACCCAGAAAGCCGGAAGACAGTGAGTCTTGAGGTTCCACGTTATGTGCTAGCTTCTGAACGTTCAGATAGTCGAGCAAGTAAGGCGAGGAGAATCCCCCTCATTTAAACCAGACAGCCTACTGCCTACCAGAAGCCTGACCACCACGCACACATGACAGGGCCAATGGAAACGTGACTGAAGTTATGCTTAAAGTACAAGTGGCAAATGACCATGATGACACGCAATTGAACCCTTTCAGCTTACACCAACCCATCACTTCGAAAAGTTCAACCCCGATATCAATTCATCCACTAACAAACAAACACACACCTCCCCCATCTCTTTCCTTCCTCTCCCTCGCCAACCGCTACACACCCCCCACCGAATCAAAGCAAAGTAGTAATACGAACTCAACGCCAAACCCGCTATGCATTGCCTCCCCAGAAAAAAAAAATTACCTCCCAACCGCATCCTCTACTTCCTATTCCTCTTCCCACCCCCACTCCCCGCACTGCTGCTAACCTCACTCGCGCTCCTCTTCTGCCCCTGACTCTGGCTGCTCGCCCCACCATCCCCCTCAGCCGCCGGACTGGCATTCTCCTCTTTGACACCATTAGCCGTAGCAGCCCCATGCCGGTGCCCATCCGCGCCCGCCGCCTCTCCGTCGCCATTCGTCGACGACGCAGCAGGCGCATCAGGCATGTCCGTATCTTCCATTTTCGCAGTCCCACCATCGCCGTTAGCCCCCTGTTGGTGCTGCATGATGCCCCCATCATCCACCTCCCCATCCGCGTCCGCGTCGTCCACCTCCCCATCCGCATCCGCGTCATCCACATCCACGCTCCCCTCACCCATCTCCCCATCCTCCCCTTCCTCATCCTCTTCATCTTCTTCCTCCTCCTCCAATTCCGGCTCCCCCCTCTCCGCCCTCTCCCTCCGCTCCCTCTCCCGTCTCACGCTCTCCGCAACCCCCACCTCCGTCTCCTCCTTCTCCAGCAGCTTGCGCAGATCCAACAGCTTGTGAATCTTGTTGACCAGCACCTCGAACGCGTCGCACACGTCGGGCGTCGGCAGGGCGATGATGTCCGGGATGCGCAGCTCGCCAAGCGCCTGCTGGATCTTCTGGGTTTGGATCGTGGATTTCGCCATGCGCAGCTTGTGCAGCCGGTCGCTCTTGAACGACACGCCCGACGACAGCCGCTCGTGCTGCGTCACGCCCAGGCGAGCCATGGCGCGCGGGTTGAGGGCGCGCGGGGGTTGGGATTGCTGGTGGTGCTGCTGGGCGGCGGCCGATGAGGACGAGGGGCCCGTGGCTTGCTGGGAGAAATTGTTGCCGCTGGGGGTGGCGATGGAGCCGCGTTTGTTGCTTGCGCCGCCGGCTGAGGCGAGGGCGTCGCCACGGTGGCTGGCGCTGGCGGCCGTCATGGGTGTTTGCTGGCCAGAGGGGATCGACATGGCGTCGGCGGCCGTCGTGTTGAGCGTCAGGCGGCCGTTGCGCTTTTTGCTGCGGTCCTGCTGCAGCAGCTGGTTGAAGAGCTGCGACAGTGCGTGCGAAGACTGGAATTGCGCCGTCGAAGTCGTGCCCTGCGTCGACGGGGCGTACAGCCGCTGTCGCACCTCGTCGCGCTCCGCCGAGAGTTTCTCGTAGTTTGTGTTGATGCGCTGCAGCTCGCCCAGCAGGTACTGCTCCTCCTTGATCTCATCCGCCGTGCGCTCCAGCAGCGCCGCCGCCACCTTCTTGCGCTGCTTCTCGCGATCCGGGTCAAAGCGCGTGAGCACCTCGTGCAGCCCGAACTCGGCGTTCGTCATGGATGCGATGGGCGTCTTGAGCTCCATCAGCTTCGCGCTGATCTGATAGTACCGCGCCTTCATGTCCTCCATCGTCCGCGGCTTCGCCACCACCGCCGCCGCCGCCGGCGCCGCCACAACCCCCTCTTCCCCAGCATCCGCGGCTTCGACCTCAGGCTGCGCGGGCGGCTGGAAGTCGTAGCGATCCGCCACGACCGCCCAGCGGTGGTAGTACTCCCTGACCATCTCGACCAGGTAGTCCGTCTCCTCCTTGCTCCAGTCCTCGCTGCGCAGATGCGCCTCGTACGTCTCGTCGTCGTACTCCGGGCCCTCCGGCTGGACGTTGAACCTCGCGTATTCGTAATCCGTCTCCAGCCGCGGCGCATCCTCCTGGTTGTTGTTGTTGTTGTTGTTGCTGTTGCTGTTCTCCCCCTCCCCCGCCGCCGCCGCAGCCGCCGCAGCCGCCGCTGTCGCCTCCGCATCCCCCATCACCACATCACCCGCCGCGTCCGCCGCCCCACCATCCGGCTGCAGCCGCCGCCAATGCCGCAATACCAAGCTATCTGTCCGCGCCGGGTTCGTGAAAGGCGTCATGCCCCACTTGGCCGCGGGACCTTTGTTCGCGCCCCACCGCCGCTTGGGCTGGTAGCTCTTGCCCGCCTCCACCACTGCGACAGGCGGGGCGCGCTCGCCGTATAAAGCTTGTACTTCGCGGTTGATGCCAGCTACGAAAACACACGCGTCAGTTGGCTGGTGTTACAACAGGAGAAAAAAAAAGAAGACGTACTTATGCGCGGCTTTGCCTGCGTCGTCTTCTGCTTCTTGGCCGGCGGAGGTTTGGGCAGAAGCGTATCGCCGGGCTGGAGGCCCATGATGTCGCGGGCATCGTTCATGGACGCCATGATGGCGGTGTCGAGGACGTCCGTGTAGTTTCTAGAATCGTCCGTACGTTAGGAAAGGAAGTCGAAGCGCGGAGCTTTGCTACGGGTTTCGCGGGCGCATGCGCTGCCTTGACGCGTGCAAGAAGGAACGGGAAAGATTATCGCCGAAGGTGAGAGAAGCCGAGATGCTCGATGGGTTTTCGCGCGTTGAGATGGGAGGGTCCAGGTCCGAGGCTGGCGTTGGGAATAATGCTTTGGGGTTGTTCGTTTGTTGCGGGAAAGTTGAAGCTTGGGGTCCATGTCGGTGGTCGGCGCGGAAGTCGCGATTGACCGCAGTCACGTGTAAGCCCGAAAAGTACATGCCCGGGACGTCAAGGCGGCGGGGGGCTCCCACACTCCTCACTCTTGTAGGCCATTGCATCATTTAAGCTCAGATGTACAGTTAGGCCACTATATTCATGTCGATCTAAGTCTAATTCGATTTCTTTCATTTGCACAAAGTTTTGAGCTCCCAACCCACCCTCCATTAACCGCTTATCCTTCCCCCCCCCAGCTTTCATCATAACCCGCGTGAAGAATGTGGAATGCCCACTTTAGAGTATCTGATATAAAACATACAGGGGCAAACAGGAAAAATCGAGTCCAAGGAGATCATGCAACGGGAAAACGTGTGACCCCCAGCGCCATGAAGGACTGAAAAAAAAGAAAGAAAAAAGGGTACAAGGGTGTAAGGCTGATACTCATGGCAGAGAAAAAGGTCGTGTTACACGGCGAACATCCAGTGCCCTCACGAGTAGAGAGAGAGAAGAAGGAAAAGAAGAGGGAAAATGTCCCGACCACCACCGCCAGCGCTCGTACTAGACAGAAATAAGAAGCCCAACGGGCCACAATGCTGATGAAGCGTCGAAAAAAAGCAATAAAACATATGCCACAAACGGCGGTTCCCTAACCTGAGCAAGGCTACTCAATGCAAGCCGCAGCACGGATCAACTGCGAAGTTGAGTCTTTGCTGCTATTACGCTCACTTCTATGTCAATGACTTTTTTTTTATGCGTTTCCGGGCTTCTCCTCGGTATCAATGTGCCAGACGACATAGTTGGGAAGACCGTAGACCTTGTAGCCAGCGCGCTTGGCCATCTTCGCGAATCCTTCCGTCTCGGCCTGGTTCTCAAAGGCATAGCAGGGGAAGTTGATACCTGTGTCATTGTCAGCGGCTTGCACGGGCAGACTTCTTGAACCTGGAAGTACCTGAGCGGTGGACATCGCCCTTCACCATGATGTTGACTCCGCCAATGCCATCAAGCTCAATTTCCTCATCCTTGCTCTCGCGCCAATCGCCCATCCTAGCCATGTAGGTGCGGTCGGTCTGGTACTCCTTGTAGCCTGGGAAACGTCAGAGACAACACAGAAATGTGAGAAAAGGGCGACAGCAACGCACCTTCCGCCAGAACGACATCCTTATCCAGCGAAGCGGCAAGCTTCCTGCCCCTGTCCGACTCAACCCACGAGTTGTAGTCAAACCTGCCCTCGATGTCGACCATCTTGCCGTCACGCTCCTGGTAACGGTGGAACCAGATGTTCGGAACCAGGATGTCGCGGTCGTGCGCAACCATATCCTCGATGATCTTCTTCGGGCTGTCGACAATGTCCACATCGCGCCAGTACACCCACGAGTGTTCCGGCTTCAGGGCCGAGGACAACAGGTAGTTCCTGGCCTTGCCCATGGTCTTCCTGCGAGGCCCTTGCGCCTCGAAACTATGCCTGTACTCGACCGACTGACTGGTCTCGACGCCAAAGTCCTTCTCCACGATCATGGTGCTGCGGAAGGCAGTGCTCTCGTGGCTCTGGACGCGTTCCAGCTCCTTGGCCAGCACCGCCAGTGTGTCATCGCCAGTATCCGAGACAAGGAAGGCAAGATCGATGAGGTGGTGGGGGTATGTGAGCTGCGACAGGAGGTCGAAGTGCTGGTTGATGTAGGGAGCGGCGTCGCGGAGTGGGGTGAGGATGAGGACGTGCTCCTCGTTCTGGAGGGCTTTGCTGGTGGACTTGATGGGATTCAGGTCGATGCGCTCTATCGTGGTGGAATTGACCTCGACGGGTGTGTGGTGGTTAAATATCACGGGCGTGGTCAAGTGAGCCATCCACTTCTCGCGCTCGTTGGTCGTCATGTCCATGGGCGACTTAGCGGGTCCCCAGCAGACAAATCTTGCTGCAGTTAGATCCGGCTGTTCCCAGGCTTATCGGAATCGTGTTGACGACATACCTTTGCATCTCGCCGGCGGTGTCGCTCAAGCCCCTCCATAATAATATGACGATGGCGGCGACGGCGACAAAGGCTAGGAAGCGCGTGCGGGTGAGGAAGTGCCAGACAGCCCTCGATGGTGGCAATCGAGCTTTGGCGGCCTTCCAGTTGACTCCGCCCTTGGGGAGAAGCATGGTGTAGACTCAGCGGCCCGCGGCGCTCACAGAGGCTGGGGAAGAATTATCGCCCGCGCCTGTCAGTGCGATGAGAAGAGAAGCGAAGGTAAACGAGCGTGGGCGCGTGGAGCGTTGGGGTGGGCGGTGGTGGTGGACGTGGAGGAGGAGGTGATGGTGATCACGGCGCTGACAGGCGATAGCGCGGCGACTGGTGGCAGCTTCGAGGCGACGTTGACAACGGTCAGGGAGTTGTCGGGGCCGAATTGCGATCGACGGGAAATCAGAGACGGGTCAACGGTGGCGGCGGAAAGAAGCGCTGGTTCGTGGTTACTGTTCCTGAGCACTGACGGGCCAGCGCAGAATCATGGGGTGGGTATATCGCTTGGTCGCGGGAGTGTCTGCAATGCGCTGGAGGAGTGACGGAGCGCTGGGTCTAGTCGGTCGCGAAGGAGGCCGGGTCACGTGCAAGGCTGATAACTGCCGATTGCTGATGCTGACGGGACACGCATCCCCTTTTGCCTGCCGTTGTGCCGCGCCAGCGCTGGCGTCTCGGCAATGTCATATCTGAGGTCGCCATAAGGTTGCGCCTGCGACTCACGACAAACATCAGGCCAATCCAAACAAACTCGCGGCAAATCCCATTCCTCTCCCCCGCACCGGCTGCATGTCAACGGCCCGGTAGTGCGCGCTGACCATGTCTCTTTTGCGCGTTTCCTCGTATCCAGTATCGATATGCCCACCAGATCCGCATTATTGCGACTCGCGGCCCCCTCGGCTATCTCGTAAAAAATGGTGGTTGCTGCGCATGACGAGAGCAGTCGGCTCTCTCTGGCAAACCACGGCGGCATGCAATCTTCATGCCGTTTCGAAACAGCACCGGCGTCTGTGTGGTGCGATGCTCGATGACTTGCACAACCCCTCCGCCACATTCTTCAAGCTTGTACATATACCGCCGCTAGGCTCAATCTACTATAGGCCAGCCTTCTGCCCCCTCACCACGCCCGTGCATCCTCGTCTCCAGATCGAAGGATTGACTCCGCCGCAGCACATCGATCCATATCATGCAGCCACCACCCAGTGCTCAATGCCGATGAAGCCCCATCCATACGAGTGAGCTTCGTCCACTGACTATTTGGACGATCTTATACAAGGAAGCAGTATAATGAAGCCAGAACCATACGTGGAAGCGAAAGTAGACATACATGGTGGGTCGCAAAAGAAATGGCATGAGGAAAACCCTAAGTTAATCCACGCCCCTTCGTTTCCGGGGAGTAGAGGTAGTTATTAGGATGGATTCTACTCACACACACACACACATTATATACACCTTCATCTGGACAGTGCTTCAACGCATCATGTTCGCCACCAAACATCATCCTTGTCCTGCCATTTCCTTTGCATACATCCCTTCGACCATTCGCAGAAGGTCACCATGCTACAAGGATAGACATTCCTTTTCACCCAACCATGCACATGGATGTCTCAAGCGTATTCGTATGATCCGATCTTCAATTGAGTTGTTTATCAGGGTGGCAGCTTGCGCTTTCAGACATCTTCGACCTGTCTTCTTGACACAGACAGACATCCGCCCAAAACCAAAATAAACCAAGGACATTACCCATCATTACCCGCCTGCAGCCAGGCGCGAATATTCTTGCCAAAAACGACAAACACGAAACAACCCGAGATAGTAGAGAAACCGTCCCAGACAAACCCCAAACAGAGGCCCAATAGGAGAAAACAGGTACCCGAAATGATGCGTAAAACCTCATCGTCCTTTCCCATTCTCCTGGCACGTATGCCTCAACAGGCGAGGGAAAGTGACGTGTATCGTAAAGACGTTCAAAACATAAAAGAAAGGATGGAAAAGCGCACAAAGGCATTGCTGCCTTCCCCCCAAAACTTGGACACAATATCATACCCATAAGACGATGCTTGATGTTTCGCTGATGCCGCCGTGATAGATGAGACACTGGACAAGGAGGATACAAGCCAGAAAAAGACGGGAAAAAAGTACGCGAAACCGCTCAAAGAAGAGACCCGGAAAAAAGAGTATCGAGGAAAAATGGGGGATATGATATACTACAAGAAATGCAGACAAGAACACCGCCTGAAACTTTTGGTTGAATGCCCCGTTGATGCCCTTTTTCCCATTTTAGCCGATTTGATGCGCCGTTTTGAATGATGATTAGTTAAGGAGATGTTCAGGAGACGTGAATGGTTCCTGGGTTTATGTTGGACGATGCCGGCCCAAGGGCGGTTGATGCGAATGCGGCTGAGAGAGCAGGGGTATTGAGGACGTTGAGGGCGAAGAAGCAAAGGCGAAAGGGCCAGGCGTTTCAACAGCCTTGAGGCTGTGGTAGGAGCAGAAGGAGACTGAACAGTAGAGAATGTTGACTGAAGTAGGAAAAACGAAGAGATGGTGACTGAGCCAACGTATGCGGCGGACAGTACAACCCTATATGGGGTAGTGTGGGTATGTCGGAGTCGGGCTTGGGGAAGTTGACGAAGACAGCGGCGTGGGATAGCGATCGCCGTTGCGTTCCTTGGCCAAAGCCTCCGCCTCCTTCTTGGCCTCCTTCTCGAAGTAGTCCTGGATTTCCCGGTCCTCCTGCTCCAACGCGTCCACCAGCTTCCTCGCGCCGGCCTCGAGTTCGCGCTCCAGCTCCCTGACCCAGGCAACGTCATCGGCCCTCATCTCTGGCTTGCCCTGCACCAGGATTTGCAGCATCCGCTGCTGGTTGTTGTATTGGTCCAGCAGCAAGAGGTCGTTGTTGCGGGCCTCCTGGTTGGTCTGCTTCAGGATCTCGAGCTTCTTCCCGTCAAGACCCGAGTTCTTTTGATTGTTCGAGTTCAAGGTCACGTCCGCGATCCAGCCCCGGGCATGCTGGCGGATCTCCATCTTCTTGTGCTCGTGCCGCAAGGACCGACGGGAGGACTTCTCCCGGTCAGCCTTGTTGAGCTTCTTCAACTCCTGCTGGACAGACGTCTTCTTGGACACGACCGTTGACCGTCTCCGTGGCGTTTGCTTACTTATGCCCGGGTAGGTGACACATGAGCCCCGGCGTGAAGTCGGGTTTGATCCGCAAGAGAGGGAGTCAAAGGAGCTCCGAGCTCCACTGCCGCGGCGAGACATGGAGGCCACCTGGAAAGAGTCATCGAAACCTGCTGCGAGGTGTCGAGAGTGTGGCTGAAACGGATGGATGAAGCGGAAGTGTCCACATGAGCACTCAGCCTGTGCTGAGCTAAGGGGTGCGCCACACCGGCCACACTCGTCTTTGATCTGAGCAGATGGGAAAGACGGTGTTGCTGGAGTGTGGAGAAGGGCTTGTGTTGGAGACGGCGCGGCGGATTCAATCTTTTCCCTCTGCTCGAAGGAGTCCGAGGGCAGGCGGGAACGCAGGCCAAAAGTGTGGGAGTGGGGCAGGTGAGGGAGCGAAGGGCGGGGTGGAGCATGGCTTGGTAGGTGGGTGGCAAAGCCGGGAGTGACTCTGGCGGCGAATGGGGGCTGAGGAATGGCGTCCCGAGCCATGTTGGAGCCGAGATTCAGGTCGTGGATGGACGGCAGGTTGACGGCAGGCACCCGCGGCAGGTGGTGGTCGCCGTCTGCAGGAGTGGCAGTGGCACGAGTCACCATGGTGGTGGGGTGCAGTGGTAGCGGAGAGGGAAGGGCGAGTACAAGAGCAACAACCAACGCTAGCTGTGTGTCGAGTGTGGAGAGGCAACGATCAAGATGTTTGAGGTGCTTGCAAAGATGAAAGACAAGGAAGCGGCCGGCCACAGTCTTTTAAACGCTGCTGAGGACATGGATGAGCAAGAGCAAGCGAAGGGTCTATGCATCATCTGGCCGCGTCGAGATGCGCCATTGAGCAGCATCGAGGTTGCAGGCGGCCAAATCAGTCTGCCAGGCAGGCTGTATACGGTACGGGGGTGTAACTGGCATGGCAGCTCTGCAGCTCCAGCTCGGTGGGGGCGCGCCAAAACGACTGGCTGCTCTGTACTGCTCTCTGCGCGCCCTTGCGTGAAGCAGGCCGAGGGCGCCCTTCGGTCAGACATGAGACAGAGCCGTGGATGACACCAGGCCTCATGCAAGTCACCATCCGCCCGTCTCCCCGCGCTGCTTGACGAATCGCAGGCGCTCCGACGCAGGCACACATCGATCTGCCGCCGCTGAGATGTGCTCACCGCTGGATGTGCGACCCCCGCCCGCAGGAGCTTTAACGGGCGCACAGCAGGCTGGGGCCAACGGTCGAGCAGAAGAGGAGCCTGAACGTGCAGCGGCAAGCGGAGCCTGAAGTGCAAGCAAAATACGAGCGATCCCATCTCACATCCAGAAGTCAACCGCCAGCCGGGCTCCAGGGCGAGCGCGCGCACGCCGGCTGCGCCCAATGCGGCCCAGCTGCCGTCTCGGGTATCGGATCGTGCTGCACGTCAGACTGGAAGCGATGGAACAGGTAGCAGAAGAGACGATGCAAAGCCTCGCTCCTGATCGATGCTGAGGGCCAGATGCGGGCGAGCCACCGTGCAGCCGCCCGATTATGACAGGTTGTACCGACGGCCATGGTTGCACACGAGTAGCCTGATATGACTGCCCACAGCCGGCATGTGCAAACCCTGGTCGCCATCGTCAGATCAGCAGGCATCCGATGTCAGGGAGAAATGATGCTGAAATCTCCCGCCCGGACACTAACGCACCATGCTGTTGCAGTGCGTGGCGTGGCGAGTCGAAAACAAAAAAGAAAGGTGAAAAGGAAAAATGATAAGGAAGAAAAGAAAAATATGTGAAACCGGCAATGACGGACCACCTACGTGTGTGGTCGACTGACTCGGTACGTGCTCGGCGGGCTGTTGTTTGTTTGTTGTTGTTGTGGTCGTGGTTGTGCTGCTGCCCGGAAATACCTGCCAACGGTCCCGCCGGCATGTGCAGATGGACCCTTGTCACACTCATCATGTCAGGTAGGGAGAAAAATGATGCTTTTCTGCTGCGCGGTAACATACACGAAACAATCAAAGCCATACCTTTGGATATGGAACGAAGGAAGGAGAAGCATTAACGAATGATTACGAACAAATACACCCTTCCACCATGCAAGAGAATGAAAACCCATGTTCACCCAGACATAATTTCAAACAAAACTGATCCCCAAGGGCTCTTGTGTACTGCGACTTGGAATGTGTCCTAACGAGTAAGATTTTGCTAAAAGCACCATATTACCTCAAGCCGGCAAACCCCCCACTTCCCCACACCCACTGCAACTCGCTTGACGCAAGCGCGTACGCATGCTCCTCTTCCACCGGACCAAACCCAGAAACGACTTGAAGAACACGACCGGGGGAGATTTCATGCTGAAAACCATACCAACTTAGACTGTCGAAGGGAAGGCTAGATTCCCGTATTAAGTGTAGTCTATTCAATCTCGAACCTGAAAGGAAAAAAACGCCAGCACCCGCTTCACCTCATTGCATTTAGAAGAAGCCAAGCATGGCAGCGAGGACACCAGCGGCACCGAGACCAGCAGCGTTGGTGACATCAAGGTGACCGGCAGCACCAGTGCTGGAGGCAGAGGAACCAGAGCCAGTGGACGAGGGCTTGGTGTCGGCACCACCGGGGTTGGACTGCTTACCAGCGCACTGGAACTTGCCCTTGATGGTCTTGCCCTCACCAGCCTCCTTCTTGAAGGCGGTGCACTGGTCGGCGATGTCCTCCTCAGACTGGATGTTGAAAGCACCACGGACATCCTCAAGCTTGGGAAGGTCGATGCTGGGAAAGGTTAGCGCCATGTTTCAGCGGATGATATTGCAGGATGGTACTCACGTAGAGAGGTTGCCAGAGAAGTCAAGAGCACCACCAACGCTCTGAAGAGCGGGGAAGCTGGCGTTCTCGAGCTTGGGGTTGTCGGCGATCTGGAAACCACCGCTGACCTTCTCGAGGGCATCGAGAGAGACGTTGGCGAGCTGGCCGTTGCCAACGAACGAGAGCGAACCACCGACCTTGGTCAGGTTGGCAGCCTCGTACGACTTGATGCTGTCACCGTAGAAACCAAGGGAGCCGTTGAGGGAAGCCAGCGACGGGGTCGAGATGGAGCTGACGTTACGGAAGGTCATGTTGTAGGCCCACTCAAGGTTGGGGAACGAAGCCTTGAGCTCATCACCGTTGGCCGAGAGGGTCAGGGCCTCGTTGATGTTGGTGAACTGCACGGTAACGTCCTTGAGGTAGTTGTTGTTGGCGATGAAGAAAGTATCGACCTCCTCAAGGTCAATGCCGTCGAGCGAGCTCAGGAAGGTGTTCTGGATGGTGACGCGCGAAGCGGTCTTGACACCGTTGGTGAAAGACAGCGAGGACAGAGCGGGCAGGCCGGACCAGTCGATGGTGTCAACCGAGGACAGCTTGGGGAAGCTGAGGGCCGAGAGGATGGTCAGCTCGGTGAGGGTGAAGGTCTCGATCGACTCGAGGCTGTCGGCGCTCAGGGAGGTGAGCTGAGTGGCGTTGTTGGCGACCAGGTTGCCCTTGATGGCGCGGACACCGCTGAGAGAGATGTCGTTGGCAGCGTCCGTCGCAATGGCGATGGAACCGCTGTAGGTGGTGCACGAGGCGAGGGCGCTGGCATCAGCCTGGCTGCCAATGGTGGTGGTAGCGGAAGCGCTGCAAGCAGCTGTTGTCGGCGAGAACCGTTAGCAATGCGAGATGGAGCAACTGTGCGCGTGTAATGTCAAGAAGATCTTGGATTGGGTCCAGGAGGTGAGGACATACCGTTGGCACCGGCGACGGCCGCCGCGAGGACGGGCAGAGAGTACTTGGCGAACATTGTGTGTGGGACTGTGGGCAAAGTTCTGGAAGGCAGTGGCGGGTTAGCAGCTGCAGCGACGATGTATTTGTAGCGGTCGGGGGGCTGGGTGGTGGTGGAGCACGCACGGAAGTCAATTGGGGTTGGCTGACGACGCCTCGGGGATAAATGGGATGACGGAGTGAAGATGTATGGGCGAGCGAGCGGCAAGAAGTTGGACGAGAAAACGAGGGAGAAATAGGCGCAGCTACCGACGACGATGGAAGGCTCGCTGGGAAGACGTGGCTGAGCGAAACGAGGAGGTGGGAGGAGTGGTGTTTTGTTGGAAGGAAGGCGAAGGAGGCCGGGAAAATAGGGAGGTTCGCGCAGCTGCTCAGGAGCGAGCCGGGCGCTCGGACGCCTTAGACTGGCCCGAGCTCGTGCGCCTGGCGTGGCTTGATTCGAGGTTGATTCATTAGCGTGGCCGGTGCCCGCTTCTGGCGATCGCGCTCTGCACCAGCATGGGTCGCGGGCAGCGAGGTCCCAGCCATCGCATCGGCCATGGCCACGATAACCAGCACTTCTGCTCGGTGAGCCGTCTGGTGGTGGTGAACTGCTGCAAACCATGACGCTCCACTCCACTTCGTGTCTTGCTTCCCAGCCACCAGCCTCCACCCCGCCGTGTGCGACGTGGTGTGCGAGGGGGCGGCACTCGGGAGGGAGCACTAGAGCCGAAGCCTCGACCATTGACATTATTACTATTACGAGGCCCTCCACCATCTTTCCATGGCCTCACCATCAACAAAACCCCCATCTGGTTCCCCGACACGGACGGCAACACGGCTAGCCCGCGCACCATTGGCCAATTCGGATAGCTTGAGCGCCAGGCGAGCGAATCAAGACGGCTCACCCTCCCCAGCGGCTCTGCCAGTCCCAACATCGTGGACCCTCGCCGTTGCGAAACGGACGCTGGCCGCTGCAATCATTGGTGCCCATAACCCGCACCAAGAAGACAATGCCGCGTGTGCACTCCGGCGCCAGCGCCACCGCATAACCAACTCGGACAGCCATGACGACGAGATGCAACGCTGTTCTTGCGAGCTTGCTTGCGGCTGGGCAGTGCTGTCAATGCGCAAAGCTATTTTATCACTTATGAAAACGGGTCACAGACCTGGCAGCCCTAATTTCGGATACAGACCCATGGCGGCGCGAGAAATGCCGGCGAACCAAGTCGGGCGTTGGAATTTTTTTTCCCATCTGCCGCTGCCGCAGGTTGCAGCAGCGGGAGCGAGCCTCCTCATCTCCGCCCGACAGCGCGAGCGTCAATCATGCCAGCAAGGGTGTTCGTATCATGATCTCCGCCGCTTAGCACCTTCTCGGTGCGCTCGAGCGTCGCAAATTGCCAGAGCGAAGCGTTCTGCGTGCCCTGGCTTCAACAGCTCGCAATGCGCACCCTGTTCCCCCTCGTCGCTGCAAGCGGTGCACTGTGCTTGCCCGATCGGGACGTGATGCCTCCAAAGGTAGGCTGCACGGACAGCGGCGGCGAGCCAAAGGGGAGTGTTCGCTCGTGTGCGTTAATAATGGAAGCAATACCGGTGCGGTACGAAGGACGGAAGCTGTCTGCAAGCGCACGTTCTCCAGTCTCCAAGCTGCCAGTGCCATCGCATTCACCATCGTCGGCTGGCCGGCTGGCCGGCTGGGGTGGCGGACGGCGATGAAGAAGCTGGCAGAACGGCGAACGGCGCCCCACTCCCTATTTCCGCTATCGCGACGGTCTCAGCTGCAGCGACGGCCAGGCCGACCAATCATGGGCGGCTTGGCCCATGGGATTTACCAGGATAACCAAGCTGGCCGTCGATCTACAGCGGCACCCCGGGCAGCTGCATATACCGCGATACTCCTTCAGGCAAGTCGTTGCACGGAGAAGAAGTGTGCGAAGAGCCCCAGCGAGGGGCTGCGCGGCCGTCCACGCCTCCCTTTGGCCGGCTGTTTGGCTGTTTGCTGGGCTCACGTGCTGCTGACTTTCCGTCTCGCGCAGGCTGAACGAGTCGAGACGTGATGAATCTGTAACCCGGTTTCGCCTGTCCGTTTCATGTCCAGTCATGCAAGGCCGCAAAAGCAAGAAAAGACAGAAGATGAGCCAAGCCTTCTCGTCACCGTCAGTCTCAGATTCAGGCCAGGCCCCACAGGGCTAGCTATGTTCGCCACACGCCTGCCTCGCTCCCTGCGCCCCTTATGGCGTCCGGTGCTTGTTTCTGCGCCGTCCGAGCGATATGAAGATATCAATAGGACATGGTCGGCACTGCGACTCCTATTTCCCGCGAAGGGCAGGTTGATGGGCTCCTTCCTTCGTGTGGGCTCCACCCGTAGGGCGAGGAGAGGGAGGCCAAGTTGCCGCCAAGCGCTGGAGAAAGACCTAGCTGCTGTTCCCTCCAGCCCATCCTCCACGCACGACCGCGACGACGACCATTGCCAACGGCCTATCACTCTATCACCGTCATACCCTTTCCTGCCGTGTTTTACCCGCCGTCAGAAGGCACCAAACAGCGGCAAGAATTGTGGGGCCACAGGAGCGGCGTGCAAGTGGCGTCGGTCCGCCTATTTGGTGGCACAGGCAGAAGTGAGGAGCTGCGATTGATCTCCACCCACTGTCCGAACTAAACCAGAAGCCGTCGATTTCTGGCGGCTACAACACGTCCATACTCCATCAGTCATTTGCCATTGCATCACCGCCGTGTTCACGTGAGGAGTGAAGCGCTTGCTGGAAGAGAGTCGGGAACAAATACACAACCGTGTCAACCTACCAAGCAAGTCCAGGGGCCTCGCAGTGCCTGTCATGAGACGCCAGCCAACAAGCCGCCTGCATTCTCACCTTGCCGTTGCGCCCTTTGCTCACAACAAGAGTCTCCGGCATCGCAGCTCCACAATGCCGTAGCTTCACACGCGCTTCGCATCTCGCAACGCACCGGCGACACAAGATACGTGCGACAACAGTAGCAGACGACACCTGCGCCGGAAGAGCTGCGTGTCAGAACCTTAACCGCGCCGGCCTCGAGGGTGGAGAGCGACAAGAGAGGCCGCAAAGACCTTAGGACACTGGCCTGAGACCCCTGTTGACGCGGTTGTACGCCCACACGCGCCCTGCTCCCAGGTTCGATCGCTTGGTGGCGTTGCACTGGATCTGGTCTTGAAAATAATCGCCTGCGGGTCCAAAATTTGCCCACGACGTTTTTGTGTGACGGGGCCGCCTTGAGCGTCTCGTTCGTTGTCAAGGGCTGCTGCTGCTTATTGCTCGGCTCATGAGACTGGAGATCCCGCTGCAAGCCCCCGTCAGGGCCTCTGGCAGCGTAGCAAAACAGAGGTGGTGGCGGCAAGATCTTACAGAAGCCCCAGAAAAAGACTCCACACGGATCTCAGAAGCCGCATCGCCGGGGCAAAGTTTCCCTGAACCACGGCCTTGTCTCCCGCTGCGGAGCTTTCTCCTGCTGCTCTGCGCTGCAAGACATCAGATCTATTGAAGCATGACATACAGCAAAGGTTTGAGGTGCTAGCCTCCCCCATTCCTGTGTCATACTCGTTGCAGCTGATGCTCGGCTGATGATGATGGCATGCGCTCCTGCTCACTCTCTTCCGAAGCGCTGATCCTGACCTCATCGGACCCCGGATTCGAACGCACACACGGCTTCAGCATGAAGGTTTTATCAGTAGTGGCACCACGCGCTAAAGCAGGGCGAGGGCTGCCGTGAGAGGTGACAGGTGAGCTAAGAGGAGAGGCAAGAGGGGCCGAAGGACGTGAGCGAAAGAAGGGACCAAAGAGGCAGCAAGGCAGAGAAGAGGAGGGCATGGTGCGCAATGGTTGCGCTGCAGCAACCTGCACACTGACAGATCCGATCAGAGCCGCGTCCACGCTAGGCGACGATGGCCGACGCGCGCGCCATCAAAGGGTAAGCATGTGCGGCTAGGTCTATGTACAGCGCCTGGCTCACATTTTGTTCTCGAGGATAGTCTTCTCTCTCTTCGACTTGCCCTGCTCGCTCTCCCTCACACAGACCAAACGCGTCCATTCCCGTTCCTTCTTTGCATAACCTGGTTCCCCGTCAGCCCTGCAGTAGTTTACAATCCCGCATGTCGACAGCCATCAGCGGACCCGCCTTCCGCCCTCCCCGCGAAGTCGACCCCACCGTGGCCAGGCAGGCTAAAGCATGTCAACAACGGCAGCGGCCGCCGCGCGCCAAACGCAGAGGGGGAAAGTGGGTGTCCAATCGCTCACGCGCCTCGAGGTGCCGCACGGGTGACACGCCTGGTGATAGTCTATGTTTAGAGCACTCGAAAAGAGACAGCCGCGCAGGACTCGGGCGACGACGGCGTTCTCACCAAGCTCCGCTTCTGTCGTTGCGAGCATGGAGCCGCACCCGTAGAGGCTTCTCGGGCAGCAATAGCGCGAGGAGCAACGCCTGAGGTCGAAACATGTCCGTTCAAGATGCGTGGAGGGAGGGTTCCAGGCTCGACCACTATCCGGACGGATGCTTGCACTCACCATGACTGCATCCACTATAATCCAAACGGGGAGAAGTTGAACAAACCCAGGACAGACAAGCATGCTGTCCTTCCTCCCCAAACCATCTTCAGCGGGCCTGGGTGCCGTGCCGTGTTTTCGTAGCACAAGAAATGCAGTCCTCCTCCCCTCCCCCCTCCCCCCTCTCTTTCCTCACCCCTCCCTCCCGCTCCGCTGCGCTCTTGCACTACGTGCAGCAACAGCAGCGTTTGTGATCGATAAAACATGCACGGGCCTGTTTGCATAACGCCCACCTGCCATTGGCATTTGCCTACCTACGTGAAAATGTCTGCCCACATTACCTACCCGCTGCAGGCAACGCAATGCAAAAGCAACGCAGAGGCAAAGCAGATCGCAACAACCTGGAGCACGCCCGCTCTCTCGACCATGTGCTACACGAGCGTTGCTACGGATTGCTGCTGCTGCTTGTGCCCAGTCTCCACTCTCTTCCCAAAGTCATGCTTGCAGCGAGCCGCGGGACAAACTGACCCTACCTACCTAGCGCCACATCGATCCCCCATCCTTGCTCGAAAACCACCGGGGAAGAGAGAGAGAGAGAGGATTCTTGCATCCCACCCCTCCCCTTTCATCTTCCCTTTCCCTCTCTCTCTCTCGCCACCACAGCCATCAATGGCGCAAAGAGTGAGAAAAAAAAAAAAAAGGACGCATAGTACCTGAACTAACCGCCCGATCTTCATTCCACCACCCCCCGGCCTATCACATCATCATCTTTTCCCCCCATTAATTAAAGGGCTCACGGTGATCGCAGGGCCCCCCACAACAGCAGCAGCAGCAGCAGCGCGCGCCCGCCGGTCCGCCGCCAGGTCCAGGGACCAGCACCGCACATCCCCGTCACCGCTACTTTTTTGCCTTTCACGCTTTTTGTTGCTGCGACGCCCCCATCATCTGCGCCTTGTCCCCCCGTGCCTTGACCACGCGCACATCATCATGATCGACACCATCAGCTGGCATCGACGGGTGTAATAATCAACGTTGGGATATTTGCAACGGGCGGCACGGGTTTTAGAAGCAAGCAAGAGACAAGGATTGTAGTAGAGAGAAAAAAAAAAGCCTCCAATCTCTCCGGAATTGTAGTGGCAAGGGGGGGTTACGGGTTAGGCCGCTTTTCCGTTTAGGTTAGGGTACTGTTGAGATTGTGGTAAATCGGCTCGGAACTTTTTGTTTGCTTTTTTTTTTTTGCATGATGGCGATGGTGATGGTGATGGTCATCAGGCTACTTATCAGGTCACGTCGGACCGGACATTTTGCATCGCGTTGGAGCAGGTGTGCATACCCGTGCGCATGTGCATCTTGTCTCCACAAGAGGAATTCTTTTCGCTACGTGTGTCATCATTGCTCGTTATCTCTTGTTCGTTGATGCTGTCATGTGCCACTTCCATGTCTCGAGCTCGGTGCTGTAAACTTTCCGGGTGTGGTTTGCTCTTTGGATGTCTCTCCCCGTCTTTCTCTAGAGGATTTGAGGCAAAAAAGAGTCAGGCTTAGGAGCCCTGCATGGCGTCGATGTTGACGTCCTCGATCCTCCACATGTACCACATGAACAGACTCCTGTGTGTGTTTGCCGTGTTAGCCTTGCCCTCGTATGGTTCGAAAAAGAGATCTTCGCTTGTCTCGCCTTGCTCGTTTGCCTTCCGCGCCAGACCAGACACCACGAACGCCTCGCGTGTGATCTGTGTCTCAAGACAAGACAGAGAGCACACCCCAGACGGAGTAGTATCGTGAGAAAAGCAGAAACGGAGGGAGACAAGCAAAGAAACCCACCCCAACGAGAGAGAAAAAAAAAAGGACAAAGAAAGAAACCACCATAAACGAACCTATACGGCGCAAACCTCTCCGCCTGCTCCAACATCTCCCCCTCACTCAAATACTTCCACTTCCCCCCGCCCTTCGCCTTCAACTTGCCCACATCCCGCCCCAACCACGCCGCCATCCCCCGCTGCACCCCCAAATCCCCCGTGCTGAACACGTCCATCCGCTTCAGCCCAAAGCACGCAAACATCTCGACGCTCCACCGCCCCAGCCCGCGCACCGCCACCAGCCGCTCCAGCACCTCGGCGTCGCTCGCCCGCACCAGCATCCCCGCCGACAGCTCCCCGCTCGCAAACTTGCCCGCCAGCCCGGACACGTACTCGGCCTTGCGGCCCGACAGGCCCGCGGTGCGCAGCAGCGCGAGGTCCGCCGCGGCGACGGTCGCGGGCGGGGGGAAGAAGGTGGGGGAGGCGGTGGGGTTGGGGAAGAGGGCGATGAATTTGCGTTTGATGGATTTGGCGGCGGCGCCCGAGACCTGTTTTTGTTTGTTCGTGTTAGATGAATTATTTTTTTGATCACAGTTCTCTCGTCCTTCGTTTTCCCTTTTCGCTGTGACGGCCGTCGTGAGGAAGGTCCCGCTCGATTGCGATGACAACACTCAACTGTGTTGTAGGGGGTTTTTTGGGGAGGGGGGAGGGAAAGACTCACCTGCTGCGCCAGAATCCCGCTCACCAGGCTCTCGAACGGATCCACCTCCTCCCGCAGCCCCTCGGGCGAGAAGATGCGACACGGATGCTTCTCGATGACGGCCCGCAGGCGCGGATCGACCTTGATCAGGTGCGCGCACGCTTGCTCGAGGAGGTTTTCCGTCGTCGTCGTCGTTGGCGCTGCGGACCCGTCACCATCCGAGGCGACGACCACGCGAGCTCCGCCAGGCGTTGAGAGCGGCGCGTTGGTGGCGTGGGGCTCGGCGGGGCGGGGCTTGCTGCTGGGTGAGGATGAGGAGGCCGAAGTGGAGGTCATCAGGCCGATGGCGGAGGGTGTAGGTGTGAAGGGTGGGGGTTTGGAGGGGGAGGTGCCGTTGGCTGCGGTTTTGCGGCGTTTGGCGGTGGGGGTTAGGGGGGTGACGAAGACGTTGGTTGGCTCTTCGTTGGGCGGTGGTGCGCTGGGGATGTTGGTGTCGGGTGGGTTGGTGGTGGTGGAGGAAGTGCTTGCAGAGGCGGTCTTGTCGGCGGACTTGGGGCGGCCGCGCTTCTTGCTGGCGGGCTGCGATTCGGAGGCAGGTTTGCTTGTGGCTTTGTTGGTTTTGAGGTTGGAGGAAGAGGGTGGTTTGGCGTCTTCAGCGACGGAGCTGGCGGGCTGGCTGGCCTGGATGCGTGCGGACCTTCTGGTGGAGGACATGGTGGCGAAAGAGGACGTAGAGGAAAGTGACTGATTGGTGAAGAGAGTTGCAAGTACACCAGTTGGATGGATCGAATTCAGGTGCAAGGAAGAAGCGTAGTGGAACTTGGTGGTAAGATGCACGAGGAGTGACATTGGTGGGTGACGCGGAGAAGTTGGAGTCGCGACGGAAATGACGTTGTCGCGGGGGACGGCTCGCGAAGTCATGTGGTTTTTGAAACTGGAATTGACCAGTAACAAGCTGTCTCACCCTTGGCACATTCCGTATTGATTGGCACCGCTACATTGCGGCCATGGGGCCGTCCGGTTCGTGGGGAAGGATATGGAAGTTGAGAATTTATATTCGGCTTCGGTGTCAGGCACTCTACCCGCCGACCCCAGCAAACGTGTATGCTAGACATCAAGTCGCCGGTTCACATCCATCCTTATTCCAAACTCCTACCACGCGTCCGGGTGATGCTGAACTGCCGCATGCCATTTTGGAGTCCAGGACTCCGTTATCGTCCGAGGACCGCCAGGATAAGTGGTGGTTTGCGCTGACATTGTGCTCTCAAGTCCATTGTCTCGAATCCCACAAATTGTTAGTTCGATTGATAATTCGTCAATTGCCAAAATCCATGCGGGAACCAGGGGAGAAAAGCCCTCTTGAGTAGTGTACAGTCTAAAGCACAAGAAACTGCTCCAGCACGGCTTCCAGCCAGCACCGTCTGTCTATACAAATGTGCTTGCCTCCATCTGCTCCGCTTCCGCTCCTGGTATTTATGCGTTCTTCTTCGTCGGCTTCTTGATGACCATGGCCTCCAAGTCCTCGCGCTCCTTGAGCTCGGCCTCGATCTCCTGGATGATGGGGCTGAGGTAGGGAGTATCCTGTGGGCAGTCAGCATGCTGCACGCCCTCGCCAATGCGCGACAAGAGCCATTGCCTACCTCCTCAAGCTTGGTGTGCTGCTCCTTGGGAAGCAGCTGGTGCGCCAACGAGCACTTTGTTTCCAATTAGCCAACAGTCGTGTGTCGCAGCCGCGGTTCATCGTACCTGGAAAGCGCGGCGCATGCGGAAGACACGGTCGTAGGCCTCCTTGGGAGGGAGGCGCTTGAGGGCCAGCTGGACGGTCTCGGACTCCTCGGGAATCAGGTCATCGGCCCTGCGGAGGGGGAGGCGTTAGCACTCAAGCCATGTGTCGGGCCCGGGGGCTATTTCAGCAGGGCGTGGAGGGCCAGCGACGGGCCATTGACTGGCGTTGGGGGGAGGTGTACCTCAGTCCGAGCTTGCGGTATCCGGAGAGCTGCAATGCGAGATGGGTCAGCGGTGCGGGCGGAGCTGGGGTGGAGTTCGATTTGACGCACGTCGGTGTACCAGTTGGACAGAGGCTGCATCCAGCCGCGCAACCAGGGGCGCTTGACGATGAAGCTGGCGAGGGAGGGCTGACTCATTGTGACGATGTGCGGCGGTATAGGTGGGAGTGGAGATGCGGGCGTGCTCGAGGCTCTGCGGCTGAACTGCAAACCAGCTGGGGCAGAAGTTGGTGATGTCGGCTCCGGTCCGGACAGTTGATGCTGACTAAGACTGGCGCTCAGTCAGGGCTTCGCGACAAAGCTCATTGGGCGAGCTGGTCGGCCGATGCCGGGTTGGGTCAGGGCGGTGGCCGGTGAATATTGAGGTCAGCTGCGCGCGCGGCGGCCAGCATTATTTTCTAGCGGCGCCGAAACCCCCCCACCCACCACAGCCTAGCCAAGGCACTCACTCACTTCTGACGCCCGCCGCCCGCCAACTTCCCATTGTCCACCACCCCCCCACAGGAGCCAATATTCACAACCCGCGCTCCTGCCCAGTCGGCCGTCCGCAGTGTGCCCCGCCCTCAAAACAATCGCCCTCCAAACCGTCTCGTCTCCATCCCACCTACGCCTCGCCGACTTCGCTCATCCCCACACTTCGCCGTTCGTCAATGGAGACCACCGTCAACCGCTGACCCTCAAGTGCCGCGGGGCCGCACACTGCGGAGCGAGGTGCGGCTCCATCTGCCTGAGCGACCCTATGCTGAGAGACCGCCGCCCGCTTACCCAACCCAACAGGCGCGCTCGCCAAAGCCAAAATGACGACTCCTCCTTCTGCCGCGCCCAACTCGTCCGCCGCCTACCATGGCCCAATCCCACACACTGCCGCCGTCTACTTCTCCCGCCTCCCCGCCTCCTCCATCAACAGCTTCTGCGGTGCCATGGCTGGCGTGGCTTCCGGAATAGTAACATGCCCACTTGACGTCATCAAAACCAAGCTGCAAGCACAGGGGTCCTTCCGTCGCCCCAACAACGGCGCAAAGCTATCGCCCTCCAAAGCCCTCTATAATGGTCTGTTTGGAACGGCGAGGGTCATCTGGCGCGAAGATGGCGTGCGCGGCATGTACCGCGGCCTCGGGCCAATGTTGCTGGGATACCTGCCCACGTGGGCCGTCTACATGAGTGTGTACGAGGGCTCCAAGGATGTCTACTACGGCAATATAGGTGCGTGTTCGGGCGCTGTATTTGGCTCTGGGCCTGGCTGATAATTGCAAAGAGAACAAGTGGCTCGCGCGCGTCTGCGCGTCCATCACAGCTGGCGCTTTTTCCACCATAACAACGAACCCAATCTGGGTCATCAAGACGCGCCTCATGTCGCAGGTCAGCTCCCGCGCATCCGAGGACGTGCGCCCTCCATGGCACTACAAGGGAACCCTGGATGCCGCTCGCAAGATGTACCGCACCGAGGGCATCCTTGCTTTCTACTCCGGTCTAGGTCCAGCTCTGCTTGGATTGACTCATGTGGCAATTCAATTTCCGCTGTATGAATATTTCAAGACCAAATTCACTGGACTGGAGATGGGCCAGAACACCACTGGCGAGAGCGACACGCACACGCTCGGCATTCTAGCCGCCACATTCCTCAGCAAGATTTGCGCGACTTCGGCCACGTATCCGCACGAGGTTCTCAGGACGCGCCTTCAGACACAGCAGCGCTCTCTCCCTTCGCATTCACACGAGGAAATATCATTCCGGGGTGGCTTGGACGAACACAATCTCAAGGGCCGTCCGCGGGGCGCGGCGTCTTCAGATGGCATGCTTAACTTGCCCCGGTACCGTGGCATAATACAGACGGTCAAAACAATTCTTCACGAGGAGGGCTGGCGAGCATTCTACAACGGCATGGGCACCAACATGGTCCGTGCTGTACCCGCAGCAATGACAACCATGTTGACGTTCGAGATGTTGAAAAAGGCATGCCACGAGCTGCAGAGAGCAGGCTCAGAACCGTTAGAAGACGAATAAACAGACGTTGCCAGAGCGGCGAACACGTCCAAATGCGGATACTTACCAAGAGTGGGTTTCCATTTCGAGCGCGCGATATTCAGCCAAGCCTCCTCATGTTGGTCGTTCGATCTCTGTATATACACTGCATCGCGGACTGGATTTGCCTCGCAGCAGCTTTTGCGCGAGGCCACAAAGGAGTTTTAGGCGTTTGACAGAACTGAAAGTGTTGGTCGGCATTTTGCGCCTCTTTCAATGGCAGTTCTTCCTTTTTCTTCATCTTTTTTCCCTTATGTTCCCTTTTTGGCAGAGGGCATGCTGGACCCTAGCCGGGAAAAACATCTACTTCAAAGGGTGGTGGTGAATTTGCAAACACCGATACACAAGTGTCGTATTTCTCTAAAGCAAGCAATCAAAGCGCCTTTATCATTCAATTTTTCACTCGGTTGTTTCTGGGCCCTTTGACTTTTCTTACTCTCGTCAGGCTAATCAGGCTTGGTGTACCGTCCACGCCGTGTTTTAAAAGCAAGTTGAGATCAGTGTTTGGTGTTGAATTGCTCTTTTGGAGACACCGCACGAGCTGACCACTTGAACCACGTCAGTCTTCAATATTGGACGCAATACAACCCGTGTTTTCCAAGCAACTCTCAGTCTGGTGTGGGGTGCCAGTCGACGCTTATCCTGCAGGAAGGTTTAAGCTTTCGCTGTGACTTTGACCAGGTCACCTGCTGGAAGAGCGAAACTGACTACTCAATGGTCACGTATACTCCTTGCTCATACAAAGCAAAGATATTCGACGTCATGATCGCAGCCAAGCCTGCCGCCGCTGTCCGACTTGATTCCAGAATCTGACATCCGCTCTTCAGCAACTCTCACCTTGATCCACCACCTCAAGCCGAACTACATACACGACCATGGATTTCACTTCCTCGCAGAAGCCCGCGCAGCCACCGTCCAGCACTGGGAGCACTGGCCGTCAGAAGACCAACGACCAGCTCGAAGAGCTGTACCGAGAAATCCAAGCCCGACAGGAGGACCTGAACGAATTCGCGCGCCACCACGGCCTCCCTCCCACGAGCTTGTCGGACACTGCAAACCAGAAGCGCCGGACATACACGGACTTCGACCACATCCAACCGCTGAGGATCCGTTCCCACAGTCCTTTAAGCAGTGTTTCCAAGCGCACACCCACCAAACCACAGCTTTCGCTCACGCCCAAGCACGAGCTCTTGCAGCGCTTCGAGTTCCTCGACAGCGACGATGAGGAGGAGGAGGAGGAGGAGGAGCAGAACCGCCACACCGCCGCGTCTCCCCCACACCTCACCTACACACCCTCACCTCCCCTCCTCCACTACCCCGCCCCCAAAACCCCCGCGCCGACACTGACCACCCTGACGCCCGCAAGAAGCCCGCCCCCGCCCGCAATGACCCCGCCACCGAAGCCTGTGCCCTTGAGCCCGACTCTGCAGCCCGCGACGCTCTTCCACACCTACCGCGCCGCCAGCGCCGTCCTCAACGACGAAGCCACCCCGCCAAGCAAACCTCACTCCTCGTCGTCCCCGAGGAAGAAGAAGGGGAAGAAAGAGAAACCCGTTACTTCTCTCACCGCAGTCCTTCCGCAGCAGCAGCAGCAGCAGCAGCAGCAGCAGCAGCCGCGCTGGCACGGCCGCGTCGCCCAACTGCGCCATTTCTTCTCAACTGACGGCGGTGCGTCGTCGTCATCGAGGCAGAAAAGGACCAAGGGCGACGTACCGGCGGATGAGGATGCAACACAGGCAGTCTCGACGCAGCAGAGTGCGGAAGACGAGGGAAACTTCTTGCCGTCGACGACGACGACGACGACGACGACGACGAGAGCCCCCCGTGCGCGCGAATACGGCTCCCCGAAGGGTCCGGGCATGCGCATCCTCCGCCGCTCCGACACGCTCTGGCGCTCCCGCACCGTGTCGCTCCCGAACAATCACAGCCTTCCCGACCTGGCGACGGTGGCGCCGCCGACGGCGGCGGCGCTGGTGGGGTTCTGGGCGTTGAGGGGGAAGCCGAGCGGGTTGACGGCGGTGGGGTTGCGGGTGTTGCAGTGGGGGTTGTTGAATGATGGCGGCGGCGGGGGGAGGGATGAGGGGTGGGGCGCGTGGGAGAGGGTGGGGGTTAGGGGTGGGGAGGAGAGGGGGGCGGGGGAGAAGGCGGAGTGGGAGTGGGTGGGGGAGCAGGTGGGGTTGAGAGATCGGAAGAGCGT
>JAJMVL010000209.1:0-35599 GCA_023082095.1 Dothiorella sarmentorum | reverse complement strand
GGGGGGTGGTGGCGGGGGGGTTGGTGGGGATGTGGTTTGCGGCGGGGGCGTGCGCGGGGCGGTGGGGGGTGTTGGCGTTGGGGGCGGGGCGGGGGGAGGGGAGGGGGGGAGATGAGGTGAGGAGGGAGGAAGTGAGGGAGGAGGGGCTGGGGAGGTTGAGGGTGGTTTGGGAGGGGGTGGTGGGGCGGAGGGAGGGGGAGGAGAGGGCTTGGGAGGAGGGGTTGTTGGCAGGGGAGGAGGGGAGGGGGGTGGAAGTAGAGGTGGAGGGAAGGGGACGCGGACGGGGACGCGGTGGTGGGGTGAGGAAGGGAAGGGGTAGGGGGAGGCGGGCGGGTTGATTGCGGGGTCGTGGTGGTGGAGGGTGAACAGCGTGCTGCTGGATGGCTGAGGTGGTTGGTGTTAACTCTTTTCAAGTTCCGTGAGGTCGGAAGCCCTCATTCAAGATGACGCAGTCTCTGGAGTTGTAAAAGGAACATGGGGCATTTATGATCACTGAATCGGTGGAAATGGTTTCAGTCATGGAGCATGCGAGATTGTTCGTGTACTCGTTGGTGGTTGCCAAGTAAGTGTTTGGCGCCAATGTATACGACGCGTGATGACTATCACACAGGGAAAGGAGAGCGGTGGTAACACTTGGAATTTCCATCGTCCAGGTAGGCGCTCGCTCTTTTGCGATGGTGTCATTGGACTCTTGAGAATCATGCGCTCTCTCATTCAGATTCTGTAGTGAGATATCATCCACGCTAGTCAAGCACCGCCAGCTCGCAGTGTTGGGTATGATTTGAGAATCTACCTCATCGGCTCTCCTCACCTGCATCTTCCGTATGCCCGAGGTTTTTCTTTTCTTTCCCTCGTAAACTATCGATGCACCGACAGGCAAACACACCAGCTGATTGTATATCCGGTGATATTCCAAAGACGACCTTAGCTCCACCGTTTTCATGTCGATCAACTTCGGTCACGCAGCCACGTGGACCTCCCTTATCGGAATCATTCCATGCATCCAGTTGCTGGAGGAGGTACCGTCTGATG
Source organism: Dothiorella sarmentorum (assembly GCA_023082095.1). Lineage (NCBI taxonomy): Eukaryota > Fungi > Ascomycota > Dothideomycetes > Botryosphaeriales > Botryosphaeriaceae > Dothiorella > Dothiorella sarmentorum. Next base: position 34,567 of record JAJMVL010000209.1, on the reverse strand, counting down.
CTGAAGCTGACAGCCTAAGAAACCACAATCCATCCTTCGTCTAGTCCAAAGCATGAGAGTTAAAGTATCCTTACCGACAACCTATTTCCGGCAAGTGCGGAAAGCTTCCCGGCGTCGTATCACTCAACCTCCGATGCTCGATGCATGCATGCTGAAGAACGGATATCCACGAGTCCCAACTACCGACCAATGACAGACAAGTACGTCATTCCCCGCCGTCCCGCCGTCCCCAACAAAGCCTCGTATTCCCCCATCTTTTCGGTCTCATCAAAGAACACGCTGTTCGAAGTTACTCCGCTACGTGCGGCTCCGCTCGCTCACCAAAAACCTCCGTATCCAATCCCCACACTACCCCTCCCCACACGTAGACCTCGCCGCATTCAAAAAAAAAAAATGCGCAACCGCACAGGGGGAAATTCCCCCGTCGGCAGACCTACGTCTGTCCTCGGCTCCGCAACTGTTTTGGCTGGCTCTCAGACCACAACAACGGCGGCAACGGAAAAAGTTCCCCGACTTCCTGGTGCTATGGGGATTGGGGAAGCTCTGTTGTCGAGAACGAGATAAGGGATTATGATGATGATGATGATGATGTACCCCGGACCCACCCCCGCTCTTTACCCCGCACCCGCCCCCCACACCACAACTTGTGTGTGTAAGTGGCATACCGGGGCGTCGGGGCTAGCATGTTTGGGGCAGTACCGAGTCTTCTCTCCTCTCCTACGCGTAAGGAAATGTGTTGGTTTAGGTACTTGCGAGGGACGTACGTCAAGGCCTTTTTTTTCGGTACATACGTACGTGATCAGCGCCAGCACCCGGCGGAATGGATGTCATGCCTCGTGGAATGCTGACCAGGCTCGCGGCAACCGTGTGTTGGTGAAGGTTTGCCGGCTCAATGCTGCACCAGAGCAAACAATCCGATTGGTAAAGCCTCGGGGTCTTTGCTCGCGAGAAAGAGTAGCGAGGGCATCCCAAAGCTCCGTCACTGAGCGATGAGGAGACGACGGCTGACTGATGGATATTCCCTTGTTCTTCTCCACGCCCATTGGCCCCACTCCCAAGCGCGCGGCCTATTTCCGTGCGCGTTGTTCCCGCAAACCGTTGATATCCGGCGTCAACGACCTCTGCCCCTCATTCCTCGTTAGGACTTCGCGCGGTGCGTGGATCCAGATGCTGGCCGTCTGGGTCAGCAAAACGAACATCTTGGTCTTCGACGGACTAAAGGAAAGCGGCTCCTCAACGACCCTGCATCTGGAACCTCCATGCGGGCCAAGATTGCCACACCTAGAGCCCGCTGATCAAGAGGGTCTCGAACAAAACGGAAATATTAAGCGCCAGGATACGTGCCGTTGGTCAGTGTAGATCAACGTGCCTGTCTGGGGAACCCGCTGCTCCGGGGTGCATATAAGAACCCTTCTGCTGCGCCATCTCGGTGCCGCCGCTTCTGCTGTTTTACCATCTCGCTTCTGTCTTCCGTCCGCTGTTTTACTATCGCAGCGTAGAATTCTGCCTGTCACCGAGCTAGATCTCCCAAAAGTTGCCCTCCGCCGCCATGCCTATTCGCAGGGATATCGGCTCGCAACCGCCAGACCGGTCCGGACAAACGGACACTTATGCGGACAACCTGGACGTCGACGTTCTGATTGTCGGTGCCGGATTCGGGGGCGTCTATCTGCTGCACAAGCTTCGCGATGAGTACGGCATGAATGTCAAGATCTTTGAGGCGGGCAAAGACCTTGGCGGCATCTGGTGAGTTTTGTCTGGGTCCCAATTGCTCCGGCGTTTGATTCTAATTGGCGAGAACCAGGCATTGGAATTGCTACCCCGGTGCGCGCGTCGATTCGATGGTTCCGGTGTATGAATACAGCATCGACAAGCTCTGGAAGGTGAGCATGGCCCCGAGAATATGTCCAAATCCGGGAATGTGGCTAACGTGAAGACTAGAACTGGACTTGGACTGAGAAATACCCCGACTACAACGAACTTTGCAGGTACTTTGATTTTGTGGACGAGCAGCTGGACATCAAGAAAGACGTCGCCTTCGATTCCAAGGTCGTCGACTCACAATTCGACAAGCCATCGCAGAGATGGATCGTCAAGACTGAAGACGGCCGCACGGCACGGTCAAAGTTCTTCATCTGCGCCACCGGCTTTGCGGCGAAGCGGTTTTTCCCCGACTGGCCTGGCCTGGACAAGTTCCAGGGAGTCATGCACCACTCGTCCTTCTGGCCCCGTGAAGGCGTCGACGTAGCAGGCAAGAGGGTGGCCGTCATTGGGACTGGCTCGACCGGGATCCAGATCGCGCAGGAGACGTCAAAGACGGCCAAGTCGGTGACGGTGTTCCAGCGCACACCCAACCTCTGCCTGCCCATGCGTCAAGAAAAGTTGTCCAAGGAGCAGCAAGAGGATGCGAAGAAGAACTATCCCGACATCTACAAGTACCGCATGACCACCTTCTCGGGCTTCCCCATGGACTTTGTTGACCGCAACACGTTGGATGATACGCCTGAGGAGCGCGAGGCATTCTTTGAGGAACTTTGGCAGAAGGGCGGCTTCTACTTCTGGCTTGGCACCTACAAGGACATACTGATGGACGAAAAGGCCAACGATGAAGCGTACAAGTTCTGGGTCAAGAAGACGCGGGCACGCATCAGTGACCCCGTCAAGCGCGACATCCTCGCACCGCTCGAGAAGGTGCATCCGTGGGGCACCAAGCGGCCGTCGCTCGAACAAAACTTCTACGAGATGATTGACCGGGCGGAGAACGAGGTCGTCGACGTCAAGAAGACGCCCATCACCGAGGTCACCGAGACGGGCATCAAGACGGACGACGGCAAGGAGCGCGAGTTCGACGTCATCGCGCTGGCCACAGGCTTCGACTCGGTGACGGGCGGCATGAAGACGATGGGCCTCAAGGACGTCAACGGCGCCGACCTGAACGAACGATGGAAGAACGGCACGTACAGCCACCTGGGCATGACGCTCTCGGGCTTCCCCAACCTCTTTTTCCTGTATGGCGCACACGGCCCGACGGCCTTTAGCAACGGACCCAGCTGCGTCGAGTGCCAGGCCGACTGGATCCTCGATGCCATGGCCAAGATGCGGAGGGAGGGCATCACCTACATCGACCCCACGACGACCAGTGAGAAGGAGTGGCATGACAAGGTCGATAAGATCAGCCAGGCGACGCTGTTCCACAATGTCGACAGCTGGTACATGGGCGCGAATATCCCGGGCAAGCCGAAGGAGCAGCTGAGCTTTGCGGGAGGGATACCAATGTACACACGGGAATGCCGCAAGGTGCTGGACAATGGGTTCGAGGGCTTCGTGACGGCATGATGAGATGGAAAGGGTTCGACGTTTTCAATGAGTTTATGACTGTACGTAGCATGCAAAGCAATGAGAGGTTTTTGTTGTGTTTTGTGTTCCTTCACATGCCCACCCGGACGTTGCCCGGAGAAAAGCGGGAATAATGACGACGTCACTCGTCCCGTCCCGTTCCCTTCGAGGCACACGCATCTTCCATTCCACCCATCACCATCTGTCGTGCCTCCATGGCTCCCAGCTGCTCATAGCCATATCCCACCCACCGTCCACCTCGACTATGAGGACGGTCCTCCTACTCGGCCGCCAATGCCTTCGCCCACACCTCCTCGCCGGCGCCGCCCGCTCCGCCGCCTCCAGAGCTAGCCCTCACGTCCACCGCAGCGCCTTCTCCTCGTCCTCGCGCCGCGCCTTTGCCCGCTCCCCGTCCTCGCCCTTCTTCCGCGCCCCTCCCCGCATCCCCGGCCGCACGCTCCTCTTCGCCGGCACCACCCTCAGCCCCGCCGCCTTCGTGGCGCTGTCGCAGCAGAGCAACGATGACGATGAGCGAACCGGTGAGCAGCTCATGCTCGAGGCGTCGCGCGCCGAGCTGAGGGAGCAGGTCCCCAAAGTCATTGAGAACTCGAAAGGCTTCCGCAAGGGCATATACCTCTTCTTCGAGCACTGGATCTGGGAGCCAATTGCCACCGGCCTGCGCTTCGTCCACCTCGTCATCATTTTCGTGCCCGTCATCTTGACTGTGCCCGTCATTTGGCTGGGCCACAGGGTGCCCGACAGGGACGATGAGAGGGCGGGCACGCTTTGGTGGTACTCGTTCCTGGTTAGGAGTATGGAAAGAGCAGGCGCTGCCTTCATCAAGGTAGGCTAGATGTGTGGCGTTTGTGAGCCCGGTGTGCTGACTTTGGGTGTCCCTAGCTCGGCCAATGGGCAGCCTCGCGGACCGACATCTTCCCCACGGAGATGTGCAGGTATATGTCGTCTCTCCACTCCAATGCGCCGGCCCATTCTTTGCATGATTCGAAACGGATTGTCGAGCGGGCCTTCGACGGCCGCCACTTCGACGACATATTCGACGAGTTTGACGAGAGGCCGCTCGGCGTGGGCGCCATTGCCCAGGTTTACAGGGCAAAGCTCAAGCCGGATCTGGCCGCGCCCGTCGCGTCGGACATGGAGTCGCCACAGAATCTGCGTCAGAAGCTTAAGAAGAACGTCGATGCCACGTTGAAGAGCACGCCGCGACGGATTCCGTCAAACTATGTGGCCGTCAAGGTTCTGCACCCGAATATTGAGAAGGTGGTTCGGAGAGACTTGCGCATCATGTCCGCCTTCGCTCACATCATCAATGCGATTCCGACCATGGAGTGGCTGTCTTTTCCGGATGAGGTGGCGCAATTCGCTGAGATGATGCGGCTGCAGCTGGATCTGCGCATCGAGGGCGCGAACCTGTCTATTTTCCGCCGCAACTTCAAAGAGCGCACGACTGCATGGTTCCCTTACCCTTACAACGAGTACACTACGCGTCAGTTGCTCGTCGAGGAGTTCGCCCACGGCGTCTCTCTGGAGGATCTGCTGCAGAACGGCGGCGGCTCGTACCGAAAGGAACTCGCCGACGAGGGGCTCAATGCCTTCTTGCACATGCTCTTAATCGACAACTTTATCCACGCGGACCTGCACCCCGGCAACATCATGGTGCGCTTCTATAAGCCCGAAACACCCGACATCCCCTCGTTCAAGACCAGGAAGACGCCCGAGGCGGTCAAAAACTCAACCGACGTGACCGAGGAGGTCATCCAGCGCTTGAAGCCGCTGAAAGGCCAGCGCAAAGAGTGGAACGCCGAGCTCAACCAACTCGACTACGAGGGGTACCGTCCGCAGCTCATCTTCATCGACACGGGCCTGGTGACGGAGCTGAATGACAAGAACCGCGAGAACTTCCTCTCACTCTTCAAGGCCGTGGCCGAGTTCGACGGCTACAAGGCCGGCCACCTGATGGTGGAGAAGTGCAGACAGCCCGAGGCGGTCAAGGACAAGGAGGTGTTTGCACTGAAGATGCAGCACCTGGTGCTGGGCGTCAAGAGCCGCACGTTTGCGCTCGGCAACATCAAGATCGGCGACATCTTGAACGAGGTGCTGACCATGGTCCGGCAGCACCACGTGAGGCTGGAGGGCGATTTCGTCAATGTGGTGCTGAGCATCCTGCTGCTCGAGGGCATTGGGCGCCAGCTGGATCCGGAGATGGACCTCTTCGCTGGGTAAGTGTGTTGCGCAACCGTGAAACGAGAGGCGTGCTGACTTTTGGGGCTCTACAGGGCTCTGCCGATTCTGCGCCAGCTTGGTACGCAGAGCGGTAGGCATTCCATTGGTGGTGCTGCGGACTTTTCGATGCTCAAGGTTTGGGTGGGGCTGGAGGCTCGCAGCTGGCTGAGGGCGTCGGTTGAAAGCGTAAGTTTTGGTCTTGTTGCATTGTTTTGTCACTTTGATGCTAATAATCGGGCAGGTTGAGGCGTGCGTGAAATATGATCTTCTCTCTCCTAACATTTGATGGTCTATATAGAGAAGCTCTTTTGGTGGCATTTCTGGGGAGGGCGTTTGTGGCGCTGTTGTTCAATTGGGGAAAGAGGTGGGTCAGAGACGGGAGACGGGAGGCAATTTTTCTTTTTGGGCGGGGGGAGAATAGCAACGTGAGTGTATTGATAGAGTGGCGTATATACAAGACAGATTCCTTTGCAGTGGACGATGACGACTCGGTGTAGCGGCAGTCCGTGCATACATATGTATTGATTGATTGGCGGCCGGGATGTGGGTGATCATCATCGACATCATAATTCCCGATCCAACAACAACATCGGCATGGATCACCGACACTGATCGACTGCAAAATAGACGGGGAAACCCTCAGCTTGCGTGGTCCCACCAATTGAGAGGCTGGCTCACTTGCATAGCGGCGTTTTCCTCTAGCTGAAAGAGCATGCAGCCGCATACGTCATTCCCACGCCCTCAGCTACCACATCCACATGTCATTTCCTTGTTGGGCACTATTGCGCAAGAATCAGGAAAGAGCCTGGAAAAAGCTACATGAGCTAACCGCATATCTGGTGCATATTGAACCCTGATCCCCCAACTCCCTTCGCACACCTGCAAACTTATTATTGCCCCGCGTCCTTCGTCCTACCCCGAAGTCGTCTGCTGTATCACCTATCTTCTTTTCCCCTCACATTCCCCCCTCCCCCCAGGGAGCTCAACCACCATCCACCATGTCCTCCGACGCGCCCCCCACGCGCCGCGGCGTCGTCTACAAAGACCTGCTCCCCATCCCCGCGACCACGACCCCCGCCGGCACCACGCCCGACACCACCTCGCGCACCGCCTCCCCGCACACCATGTCCTCTTCTCCCTCCCCCACGCCCTCGTCCTCGTCCACCCGCGCCCCCGCCCTCCACGACCAAACCACCCTCTCCCACGCGCTCGCCACCACCTCGCACCACCACGAGGAGACAGGCATCGTGCAGCGCGCCGGCGCCGCCGACTCCGAAGTCGTCAACCTCGGTTGGAACGAGCCCAAGCAGGCGATCGCGGCGCCGCTGGTGGGCGGGCTGGACAACGAGGAGCTGTGGCTGCTGGTGCGGCGGTTCAACAAGCAGATCTACCACGTGAAGCAGTACCCGATCCGGGCGGACGTGCCGGTGGCGGGGGGCTTGGATTTGAACATTGCGGACGAGGAGGAGTTCAGTCCGGACAAGCTGCGGGCGAATGGGGAGAGGGCGTATATGACGGTGGCGATTGGGGTGTTGGGGGCGGTGAAGCAGGTGGCGAGGTTGCGGAGTTGGAGGGAGACGAGGAGGACGGCGTGGTTTTGTACGGTGAGTGGAGAGACGAGGTTCGGCTTGGTTTTTGGTGGAAACTGATATGTGGTGGTAGGCGTACTTTGTGGCGTGGATCTTCGACTTCCTGGTGCCGCTCTTCGCGGCCACGCTGATCGCGCTGATTGCGTATCCGCCGTCGCGGGACTTGCTCTTCCCGCCGGCGCCGATTGCGCTCGTGGATTCATCGACGGGGGGCGTGCAGAAGCCGAAGGCGGGCGTGTTGGGTAGCCATGACAGCGCAACGGGGGCGCCGGAGAATCACAAGGGCGAGGCGGTGGAGCAGGAGGCGAGCAACTTCATGAGTGGCATCGCGTCGATTACGCTCAGCAGTGTTTCTGGGAAGCATCCGCAGGGAGAGCCGGATGGTGATGCCGGGGATGCGGCGCCGGATCCTACGTCCATGGCTGTCAGCGCTGCCAATGCGAAGGACACTGCTGGTGGGGACAAGCCGAGCGCTGAGCACGACAAGACGAAGGTGCCCATGGAGGCGGCCATGTGGTCGCAGATGAGGCCCGTCATGCATGGCATTGCCGATGTCACGGATACGTGGGAACGGTTTGCAAAGTAGGTTGCTGAGCGAGTGTTGATGAAGCAGTAGTGCTGACAGAAACAGTGCTCTTTCACCTACGCCACCCTTCCCAAAAGAGACGTACCGTCTTCGGCTGGCAGCCCTCATCGTCCCCTTACTGCTCACATCCCTCTTCGTATCCTCCTACATGTTCATGAAGAGCGTCACCTTCGGTGCTGGCTTCGGCTTCTTTGGTGACCCCATCATCCAGCGCGGTTTCGTCTGGCTTAACACCACCTTCCCCCACTGGCAAAAGATCCTCGAGCTCAGGAAGTACGTCCACGCCCTCCCACAATCCCCACAAACATACACTAACCCCTCCCAGCACCATCCTCAAAGGCGTCCCTACCAACGCCCAACTCACCCTCACGCTCCTCCGCGTCGGCGAAGCCAACAAAGCGCCCCTCCCCCCGCCTCCCTCCGCCGCCGAACCCCCACCCGAAGAACCCGCAACCCTCACCGACGCCAGCCTCCGCTCCACGGGCGCCGAACCGCCCCTCAACGCCACCCCCGGCGAACTCGACGCCGCCATCGACTCGCCCAACCCCTCGGCCACGGCCCACGAAACCTCGGGCTCCGACATCGACGCGGCCAAGTCCAAGTCGCACGGCCGCAAGGGCTCGCGCGTGCTCAACTTCTTCCGCGGCACCGCCCGCGGCGTCGTCGAGACGGCCATCGGCGCCGACAAGCTCAAGGCCAAGGCCGGCTCCGACGCCGCCAAAGACCGCCTCGGCGCCGTGCCGCCCCAGGACGAGGCGGCCAACAAGAGCGGCCCCGTGTCGTTCAAGGCGCGCTACCACGGCAACCGCGGGCGCGTGTACATCACGGCCAAGGCGACGATCCCGTGCGTGGCGTTTTCGTCGGACGGCAAGGCGGTCGACAAGAGCCTGGGCGACGGGGTCGTCGAGGGCGACGGCCACGTGCATCCGGCGTGGAGCGTGCCGGTGGCGGAGATCACGGAGATGAAGAAGGTGGGCGGGTACGGGTGGAAGGCGAAGCTGGTGGTGGGGTGGGCGTTGGGCAAGGAGGTGGCGGATGGGCTGGAGATTACGGATCGGGCGGGCGAGGTGTGGAAGGTGACGGCGGTGCCGTTGAGGGATGAGTTGTTTAATCGGTTGGTGGCTATGGGGGGGCAGAAGTGGGAGGCTTGGTGATTATTTTTTTATGATACATGAACTTTTCTTTGGGTGTTTCTTGGTCTTTTTATGGGAATTATTCTTTTTGCTCTGGGCTTGTCGTGGTCGCTTGGTGTGTGCTATTTGTGTGGTAAGAGAAGGTTTCGAAGATTGAGTGATAAAAACTGGGGTAGTTGGGGTTTCCTACCTGTTTAAACGACGTTGCTAATTCCTGTCCTGGACAAGTGACAATGACCTCCGCTTCGAGAAAAGGCCTGTAAGACTTCCATAGTTTGGGGGTTACTGCTAAAAACGCCACCTTCGACGCCTCCCTTCGACCTGTCCAAGTGCGTGTGCTAGATCACTTGCCAGAATAATCCTGTAGCAGTTGGGGAATTCTTTAATGGTAGAGGTACGACCGTTGATATTTTAATTCTCTGTGCGCCTGTCTGTTGTGATGATTTCACGCGGACAGGGAAGTAGCAAAAGTAAGTAGATCGCGTGAACTTACATAGGTCGATGAACTACTTTCGGTTGGGTAGGTTTGCTCCGTAAATACCGGGTTCGCTGTTGTGTGATGATGCATGAGTGCGGATATGCACGATTGCCGGTAACTCATGCCTAATGGGTAAACCATGAAATGTGGCCGATTGGCCGATTTTCAAAAGGTGTGGGAGATACAGTGAGAGTTGTAAGACGTTCGAAGTGCATGCAGCTGCTCATATTGGGTTAGAGTGCGGGACATGACTCATGACCCCAGAGCGGCATTGCCCTCACGTCACCTTTTCTGCTCTTCCACTCTCCCCCCGCCGCGCTTGCACCATGGCCGACGACGACATGAAGGTCAATCCCCTGCGGGCAAAAGAGCTCGTCGAGAACATCGCCCATGTCTCCGACCGGATAAGAGCCGCCAACAAGGCCGGCAGAAATGTGCGTCTAGCCCGCCCGCCCATCTGAGAATCTCCAAGGAGGAAAAAAAAAAGAAGACGGCGACGCCCATGCACTCCTCCACGACCTCCGCGATACCAACAGCTATGAACGTAAGCTAACAGACAAACTCCCTACCATCAGGTCCGCCTCATCGCCGTCTCCAAGCTCAAGCCCGCCACCGACATCCTCGCGCTGCACGCAGCCCCAGCCCCGCACACGACGCACCACTTCGGCGAGAACTACTTCCAAGAGCTGCAGGAAAAGGCGGCGCTCCTCCCGCGCAGCATCCGCTGGCACTTCATCGGCGCGCTGCAGACCAACAAGTGCCGCCCGCTGGCCGAGCACATCCCCAACCTGTGGTGCGTGTCGAGCGTCGACTCGGCCAAGAAGTGCGACCAGCTGGAGAAGGGGCGCGCCGCGCTGGTCCAGAAGGACGCGCAGGAAGAGTTGCTGCGCGTCATGGTGCAGGTCAACACGTCGGGCGAGGAGGCCAAGAGCGGCGTCGAGCCGCGCGACGCGGCCGCGCTGTGTCGCCACGTGCGCGAGAAGTGTCCGCATCTGAGGCTTGCGGGGCTCATGACCATCGGCGCGATTGCGCGCTCGCAGGCGACGACGCCGGAGACGGAGAATGAGGATTTTGTCGCGCTGCGCGGGGTTCGGGATAGGGTGGTCGAGGAGCTGGGGCTGGGGGCTGAGGAGCTGGAGCTGAGTATGGGGATGAGCTCGGATTTTGAGGGCGCGATTGCTATGGGGAGCGATGAGGTGAGGGTGGGCACGACGATTTTCGGGACGCGGCCGTTGAAGAAGGATGCGAAGGTTAAGGAGGACGTTGAGGAGGCTAAGAAGTAGACGAACAGTGGGAAGAGTTGGCCAAAGATTTGATGGAGGGCTGTTTGACTGCTGTTGCACGGCTTCATCTCCATGTGGTGTTTATCGTCTTGCCAGTGAGCAAGATTGACGGCTGATCGAATTGCCATGGTCGTCGCTTTGCAATGTCCGTACTGCTGTTGGTAGGTTTGATCATGTGGAAAAGTCAGAGTACGAGCATCTGCGGTAGCGGTAAGTGCGTCCGTCCCATCTCTTTGGGTGCTTTATGGCCGCGTTATCATGTTTCGCGGCTTTTCCTGGCTTAGCTTCTCAGTAACATCTACCCTCAGTTAGCACTCCTCCAGTCTAGGATGCATTCCACCAACACTAAGGGGAGGCAATGGAAGGAAGAAACACGGCCCTGTGGTCTTCACCAACACCTGCAAGCCAAAGGTATAGTAGTGAAGGTGTCCCGTCGACCAGTTCGTCTGAGAGGCTAGTGAGGCTAAGCTGGCGAGCTCCTCGACTACCCAATCTACCGGCTCCTCTAGATTACCAGACGCCAACACCCCGAGTATTGGGATCTCAGGGCTGAGCACTAAGGACACGTGCATCGGCGTTTCCCAGCGCAGCGTTGTGGCACGCTGCTTCAGCAGAAAAACAACCTGCCTAGTCCAGATGCATTGATAACAGACGAATGGGTTTCCAGAAGAGATTGCTCCTTTACACTTAGCACGTTAATGTCAATCAGATCAAACTGCAGTATTCTATTTTGAGGCCACAGTTCGAGACTCGGATGCTGGGATCGTGGCTGCGGAAGATTTTAACAGAAGGCATCAACTTTGGCATATGGCTCCGTATGCAGCCCTTTATTTTCCATGGCCGGAGAAGTGCGTGGCGGTGGTTGATGGTCCGCTGGACCAACACGGCGTATATCTTGCTCGGCGCCTTCCAATTTCCTACAGTGTCACAACACAAACTCTCTTTATCGCTCACCGAGTCTTTCTTTCTATCCAGTCGTCCTTTTTACGATCACTGTTCTGGGAAATATGTCCAAGTCCTCCTCTGCAATACTCATTGTATAATCTCTTCGCAACAACAGTTGATCTTTTTCACCAATCTAGGAGAAAACCTCTCCCTCATTTGGCAATGTGGAAGACGCGTAGGTATTATTTTTCAAGACATTAGCTATCGGAGCTTTTCATTCCGCACATTCGACGCAGATACAACTTCCCCACTGCTCGTTCCACATTCTCGGTATCGAGCAATCATCCTTCTCTTTTACCTGTCCATTCCCCCCCCTCAGAGCTTGCCTTTCGAATCGTGCCGGTAGTCGTAGTGCCAGTCATGCCTCGCCAGATCGGCGCGCACCTGGTAATTCTCCTCGGCGTCGTCGAGCACGCTGAGGTCCAGGTCGACGACGCTCATGCCCTCGGCGCAGCTGGCCAGGCGCGTGATGGGCCCGACGTATGGGATCGTGACTTGCGAGACGCCGGCGTAGCCCTTGCCGGGTGGGCCGCCGGCGTTGGCGAAGACGATGGCTGAAAGTGGGAGCGTTCAGCAGGCAAAGGGGAAGTGGGTTTGTGGGAAAGGTGGTTCTTTTACCGCAAGTGTTCTCGAAGGCGCGCGCTGTGAGCATGCTGTCGAGGAAGAGGGCTTCGGATGATGGGTTGTATGCCAGCCCTTTGGGCGAGCAGTCGGCCAGGGTCCCTGGGGAGTTTAGTCGCGGTTGGGATAGTGGTGGAGGGCTTGTGGAGAAGGGGTGGAGGACTGACAGAAACATGGGATGACGATGATTTTGGCACCTTGGGAGATGAGTTCGCGGAAGGCTTCTGGGAAAGCGAGATCCCAGCAGATCAGCATGCCTACACGGCCAATTGGAGTGTCGAACACCTCGTGAACATCGCGGCCAGATGAGGTGAGATGCTCTCTCTCGGGGCCCCTGTGAGGAGTGAATAGCTGTTTGGTTTTTCATGAAAATAGATGGCTTACCATAAATTCTTCTTCACGTACTTGCCGATGATTTCACCATTCTGGTCAATGAAGTAGGCCACGTTCAGCAGCTTCTCCTCCTCTTTCTCAGCATCACGGTGCCTCTCGACTATAGTTCCGGGGACAATGCAGATTTGATGCTCTTTAGCGAGAGCCTGATACTTTTTTAAGTAGGTTTCCCATTGTTCGCAAAGCGGGAGGAAGCCGGGATCTTTCGGGACCCAATTGGTCAGATGGTACTCTGGCAGCACGGCCAGCTCTGCACCCTGCAGGGCAGCAGACTTGATGAAGTTCGCGGCCTTGTTGAAGTTGTACTCTATCTGGAGGGGCTGTGGGTCCGTCGTGAGTGTCGAGCAGATAACGCACGGCGGGAACGGTCAATACCTTGGGATGCAGCTGGATCACGGCGACCTTGATAGTCTGGGCCATTTCGTGACAAGTAGATGTGGGTTGGTGAATTGATTTAGAGGTGCAGACTCGGCCTCCCCCGCAGGTGATGATGCTGTAATGGGCAGCCGCTCTTATCGCGATAAGAGAAAGCGGCAATCCGGGTCCGCACACCAAAGCGAAACACCAAATTCCATCCTCACGACGCGCGCCGCCCGACACGCTCCACCGCACGCCCACCGCCCATCCCACAATCCCCACGATGAGCTTGCGCAACGCCGGCCCCCAGGGCGAAGCCCCCGCCCGTATGCGCGATGATGAGTCGGACGTCGAGGAGGAGGCCCTCGCCAACGACTACAAGGAGCAGGTCCAGTACGACGATGGCATGGACACTCTCGATCGCACCTCGTCGCTCGGTGGCCAGGACATCCACGCCCAGCTCGCTGCTGCCGCCACCCCGCTCGAGTTCCAGGCCACTCTGGAGACCAAGTTCGCCAGCTACGACAACTACTGCAGCCTTTTCCACTTCATCCTCAACTCCGACGGCCCCGTTGATCTCGAGGTCCCCAACGTGAGACCCATCCGTGCTCCTCTGACACGTGAGATGCCATTATACTGACACGCGTAACAGTACTACTGGGCCTGGGATGTCATCGACGAGTTCATCTACCAGTTCAACAGTTTCTGCGGCTACAGGCAAAAGACGGCGCTGAAGAATGACAACAGCGAGGAGATCCAGCTGCTCCGCGAGAACCCCAACACCTGGGGCTGCTACAGCGTCCTCAACGTCCTATACTCGCTCATCCAGCGCTCGCAGATCAGCGAGCAGCTGGGTGCCATGAAGCGCGGCGAGGACCCCGCTGCTTACGCTGGCGAGTACGGCAACCGCCCGCTGTACAAGATGCTCGGCTACTTCTCCATCATCGGCCTGCTGCGTGTCCACTGCCTGCTCGGTGACTTCAGCCTGGCCCTCAAGACCCTTGACGACATCGAGCTGAACAAGAAGGCCATGTTCGCCCGCGTCATGGCCGCCCACTTCACCACCTACTACTATGTTGGTTTCTCGTACATGATGATGCGCCGCTACTCGGACGCCATCCGCATGTTCAGCCACATCCTGGTCTACGTCTCCAGGACCAAGAACTTCCAGAAGAACGCCCAGTACGACTCCATCACCAAGAAGAACGACCAGATGTACGCTCTCATCGCCATCTGCGTTGCCTTCCACCCCACCAGGCTGGACGATACCATCCACACCGCCCTCCGCGAGAAGTACGGCGAGCAGTTCAACCGTCTCCAGCGCGGCGGTCCCGAGACCCTGCCGCTCTTCGAGGAGCTCTTCCGCCAGGCCTGCCCCAAGTTCATCTCGCCCACCCCGCCCGACTTTGACAACCCGGAGGTCAACATCGACCCCATCGACCACCACTGCCGCATCTTCATGGAAGAGGTCAAGAACAACATGTGGTCGCCCACCGTCAAGAGCTACCTGAAGCTCTACACCACCATGGATCTGAAGAAGTTGGCTGGTTTCCTGGACGTCGAGCCCGAGAGGCTCCGCTGCTGGCTGCTTGTCAACAAGCAGAGGAGCAGGCAGATCAGGTGGAGCGAGGGCGGTCTGCTGGACGGCGAGGTCGTCAACAGCAGCGATCTCGACTATGCTATGGAAGGCGTAAGTGAACCCTTCACCCTGGAGAAAAAAATTCGATTTTTGCAGAAGATAGACACTGACTTTGTTTCCAGGACCTCATCCACGTCTCCGAAGCCAAGGTTGGCCGCAGGCTTGTAGACTGGTACCTCCGCAACCTTGCCAGGACCTACTAGATTTTGCTCGCCAGCAATTTTGTGGGGAAATTTCGCATCCGGGACTCTCTGGACGATGACGATTTTCTCTGATTGATTCCCAAGGAAATGCTCGGGAACGTTTTCGGACGGCACTCATGAAAAGGCGAAGGATTCGCCGGGTATGGACTACTTAGAGCGAGGGAGAGACGCCAGTGCTTTGCTGCTCAATATTTCCTGGGCGCAATGCTGAGTTGGCAGCGCCCGTTTTTGCTTAGACTCTTTTTTCAAGGTCCACGCATGGGTAGGAGTTTTTTATTTATATCGACATGATATGATGGGTTTTGGGGGGGCCACTACCCCAGAGAATTCAAAAAGCAGGCAGGTGTAGGGACAATCAGTGGTTAGTGGTGTGTGCTTGTATGTGGAATTGAATGAGGGAGATGGACAGAAAAAACTTACCAGCGGTGGATATCTCAACTTCGTTGAGCATTTCCTCGTGCTCGGCATGACGGTCCATAGGGGAGATTTTTGCGAGAAAAACCACACTCTACCCTGGGGATATATGAATGATGCTTAGGAAATGTCTTCTTCCTTCTTTTTGCTTTGTCATGCCTTTGATCGCCTTTGGGTTGTTGCGTTTTTGGATATCCAATGTTTCTGGAGAGAAAGTGTGGTTGTGCTTGCATTGGTACCTGGTAAGGGCCACTCCTACCATGCGAACAGTCAGTCTACTTGCTGCTTGCTTGGATGGAAAGGGATTCGGTGGGTAAGTCGTTAGAAGAGCAACACTACAGGGACAACACAGTGCTATCCAGTTTGGTTGGCCTTGCGTATCCCTGGGTCACGATCCGGACGTGTCCCGAAGAAGGGGAAGAAAGATCCGTCTGCTCTCGCGAGATGAGCCTGCTCTGCCCGTGTCTATCCAGGTTTGAGGTGTCGAACTCACTTCAAAACCTATTGTCTGGTCGGGCCGTGCGGGCATGGGTTAGCTCGTGCTGGTCGTACTTTGACCAGCTGTGGTCATCACGGGGTCCCAGATACACGCCGGAACCAGGGGTTTGAATCTACGAGCTTCAGTTCTCGATGACTGGAACACTCTTCAATCAACGACGCAGCCGAGACCAAGGCGTCCCATACCAAAAGAGAGCCTACTCACTTTTGGAGGACGAGGATGAGAGCCCTGTACTGGGGAGATCTATGTCGTGTTTTCAACGCCGCGATTGTATTAGAGGGGGCCGCCGAGTGTGTAGTGATGGAAAAGGAAGAAGCGCATCTTCGCTCCAAGATGCGGCTGCGAAGCACCAAGTACGAAATGTGGTCGCCATCATCAGAAGGTACAGATGAGGGGTTCGGAATCCATTGGCGGTGCGATGCTTGGGCTCTGTTACTTTGATGGAGGGGGGGGGGGCTCCGCGCAAGTCATCATCTTCTTTTCGGTTATTTCCCTTCAACCGAGTAGCAATAAACTCCAGCTAGCTTATCGGGGGCAGTTCACTGGCTTGGGAGACACAATAGTTCGAGGAGCCATCGTTGGTGGTTTTGTCCTCTAATCAAAACGCCGCATCAACCGACCGCTTCCCATCTCTTGGCCACGTGACGCACGCAGGACGCGCGCGTGCGTTACCCAGATCGCAGGTGGTCTCTGGGGTACGCACGAGCTTCGTGCACAGCTGGAAGTGGCCAACTGACCTCGCGAGTATTCGAAATCTGGGGGTACGGGATTTTGCTTAAGAGACGGTTCTATCATGCTCCGAAGTCACTTCTCGGCTAATAGGGACGCAACCCAAGTCTCTGGCTATACATGATTACACACTGCGACTGTCTTGTTCATTCGATCCGATTAACGCACTTCGCGGTGTGGAGTCGGGGTGTAACGAAGCAGTCGGTAAGTGCGGCTTCTCGAACCTGATGGGCGGAAGAGCAGCAGCGAGATGAGATATTGCTTTGCTTCAGCATTGGCTGAATGTACTGTATGTCAGCACAAAAGGCATTTGCTGAGCAAGATTGTGGTCCATCAACGATGTGCCAGCTGTTCAGCATTTCGCCGATTTACCACTTGCACCAGCTCAGAAGCAGTTCAGAGTGTCAAACATCCCCGCTGCTTTCCAACACCCTCTTCGAACAATGTTGTCGGAAGATTGATGAGGGAGGGAGTGAGAGTAGGAAGGAAGCAAGCTTATTGCGTTTTAAACTCTTCTTCTCTCCAGCAAATCTTCCAATCAAGTGGTCACTCTCCCAGGGCCCTGAAGCAAAGAGTCCAACTCGTGATACACGCACATACCACTCAGGACCGTAGCATTCACATCTCCCTAACCACAACCACCACCCATTTCCCACAAACCCTACTACACCCTCCCCCAAACTCCTATCCTCTCCCCTCCTCCCCGCTCCCCCACTACCCCTCTTCCTCGTCCACCCCTACATAAGCCCGCCCACCAATCCCACCCCCATCAAGCTGAGAGAATTACTCGGGATGACCGAGTAGATTTCACAACCCTCCGTTGTGGTCTAGGGGCTAGGATTTGCCGCTCTCAGATATACCAAGAGCTCCTTCTCGCTATCAAAGCGCCGGCAAGGCCCGGGTTCGATTCCCGGCGACGGAAAATCTCTCTTTTGCCTGTTCCGTACATACGGACGTCATCGATGGTGTGGGTGGTGTGGTAGGAAATTTTTTTTTTTGGTGGTGGGTGATTGTTGGGTTCAGGGGGCGGACCGGGCACCGGCACCGGCGGGCAGAAAGAGCGCAAAAATTGGGGGAGCGAAGCGGAGAAGGCGGTGAGATGGTAGCGAGCAAAAACCAAACAAAGTCATTTTTGTCCACGGCGGGTGCAGAATTGAGGTGCTGGCGTGCAATGGTTCGTAGAGTGCATGTCCCTTCACGCTGTCTGGTCAGTATGTGTGCGGGAGAGAGGCTTTGTTTTCGCACTCCATGCAAAGCCATGTGGCCATCAAGAATGATGCCTCGATGAGAGGCCCTGATCCTGAATATAAACCCTTTGCTCCACCTCGACTTCCACGTACGACCATAGCTGGTAGAATATAACGGATCCCGTCCGCTCTCCGAGATTCAAGCTACCATGCGGCTGACTAGTACTCAAGTGGGTGACCATTGGGGAATCCCAGCTGTTGTACGTTTTGCAATTTACTTTTTTGTGCCGAGGCCGGGAGCCGGAGTCCCACTCGTCGGGGTAGATGTGGAACATTGTGGTGCTTGATGGCTCGACACCCGTGCAAGGGTAGCATGTCCGAATATCGCAGCTATCCTGGCCCAATGAGGGATACGTGAACGTAAGATGTGGGGAAAGATGAGAAGCAGTTGGGCGAGAGATATCGAAGACGAACAACTGCAAAATAGTCCTCAGTTCATGTGCCCTTTTGACCTTCAAAAATCCTTGCTCTTCTATTTCGTATAAACATCATGTCTTGATCGAGTATTTGCTTCAATCCGCGTGTCCCTCAAAGCTTGAAGTCAGCAGCCTGCCTCTCCCATCCCATCTCGCTCGGCTCCAGCGCAGAAACCTTGTCCACAAGCTCCAACTTCCGCTCGCGGGATTTCTCGGTGCAGAGCTCGTAGATGGTACTCAGGTTGAACGTGAGTGCGTGGAAAGCATAGGCCGAGTTCTGGGCGTTGTCAATAAGATCCTCCAAAACCGTTCGCGCATCCGCGATGCGGCCAACATAGATCAAGCACACGGCGCGATTCTGGGCGACCATGAAATCCGCGGGATCGGTTGCAGCCAACATGTCCCATATGGCCAGGGCCGTGGCGTACTCTGCTTCTGCCATGGCGACGAGAGCGTTGAGCGAATCTGCCGGGGGCGGATCGTTTACAGCTGAGGGCGTTGGGGGCGCAGGAGAAGGCGAGGCAGCAATGCAGCGCTTCGCGGCGTCGATGTCGCCGACACGGATCCATGCCAACGCCTCCATCGTCTTTAGCCGGGCAGTGTCTAGGCTCAGCGACACCGAATCCGACCCTGTCTCTGCTTCGACCGCCTCCTGGTCTCCCGCTTCTGCGCGAATGAGTCCCGAGAGGTGCCGGGCCGCGCCCTCGCACTCGCCCATTTCTATCAGCGCGTTTGCGACTCTGATCGCAAGCTCTCTTAGCCTGTCCTTCCACACTTGTTTCGCCGCGACGTCCTGCGTCTTGATTGCCTCTATCCTTGCTTCCCGGGCGAGCTCGTAGTAGCCCATGACACCTCGCCGCCAGTCGCCGTATCCCAGACCCATCAGCCGCACTGCCAGCACGCGCAACTCCCAGGGGACGATATGGGCACCGGTCAGCGGATTCCTGTAGAATGCACTGGTCAAGTCGCCCAGCAGCTTAGCCTCTGCAGCGGCGAGAGCATGCTGGTTCAGCAACGTCAAGCACGCTAATCGCACGTAGAGCAGCGAGAAGATGCGCGCATGATCGGAAGGAGAAGTATTCTTGATCAGAGTAGTAGCGGCGGAGACGGCAGCGAGACGGTAATGTCCGCCGTCAAGCAGGGCGCGGAGCGGAGTGGATGGCGGAGGTTGGTGTGCGGCGGAGAGGAAAGGCTGCGGGATTGTGTGGGGAGGGAGCGGGTGGAAGTTGGTGGGGTTGAGCAGGAAGGCAAAGTCCTTCTCGGGAGACTCGAGGAGGGATGCAGGTGTCGAGGGTGCGGGGGAGGGCTGCGAGTGCGAGGAGAAGGTAGGCGTGATGGGCGGCCGTTGGCGTTGCATCTGCGGATGAGTGAAGGGGTTCGGCGACAAGGGTGGAGGACCAGCGGGGTTTGGCGCAGGACGTTCAGCTAGGGGGCTGAGAGGGTATCAGCAGAGGTGGTGCGAGGTAAGGACATGGGCTGACGTACTCATCGAAGTCGGCGTCCAGCGGACCTTTGGTGGAGCGGCGGGTGATAGCGACTGCGGCAGTCGATTAGCTACAAGCGGTGTCGGCGGGGCGGAGGGCGGAGACGTACTGCGGCGGCGTTCATCGCTGGAGGCGACACGGCCGTGGCCCTTGACCCTGGGAGGGGCCTGCATGGCGAGCAGAGGGAGCGGAATGGAAGTGGTAGAGAGCTGCGTGGTTACAAGCGGGCGGACTTAAGGCGCTATGGGCGGGAATGCGGAGGGCCAAGCGTGATCTAGATGGGCGACTTCTTCATTGGTCCGATTTCGGACCAGCCGAGGAGGGGAGGAAATTATCGCCCTACTCATTCTCCACGCCACGCTTGACTCACCACCAAGCATTCCTTTCGCCCATAAGATACCCGTCGCCTCCACGCCTCCCCTCGTCCTGCGACCCAACCAACCATTGGCACCTCTCCCCTCCTTCCGCGACTCTAGCCCGCAGGGCCGCAATCTCTCACAATGCTCAAGGCACGTCAGTCGCGTGGCGCTCTCAAGAGCATAAACCTCGCCGCCCGCCGTTTCTCCTCGACTCCCTCGCCTGCCGCTGTCTCGCCCTACCGCAAGGTTCAATCCCAGCAGCCTCAATCGAAACCCGTCATCAAGGACTCCATCAAGCGCACCCAGAGCACTGCCGCCGCCCAGACCGAGCGACCAGTTCCTTCGCCAGCCTTCAATCGCGATGAGCCGCAAACACAGCCACAGTCGCGCTACCAGCAGCAGATGGACCACTCGTTCGTCGGCATGAAGGGTGGTGAGATTTTTCACGAGATGATGGTCCGTCAGGGCGTCAAGCACATCTGTAAGTTGCAAAGCCCCCGCCAATCTGCCACTTGCTAACAAGATGACTCAGTCGGATACCCTGGAGGCGCCATTTTGCCCGTTTTCGATGCCCTCTACAACTCGTCACACTTCGACTTCATCCTGCCCAGACATGAGCAGGGCGCAGGCCACATGGCTGAGGGCTACGCCAGGGCTTCGGGCCTGCCTGGTGTCGTTCTTGTCACCTCCGGCCCCGGTGCCACCAACGTCGTTACCCCCATGCAGGATGCTCTGATGGACGGTACCCCCATGGTTGTTTTCTGCGGTCAGGTCCCGACTTCTGCCATTGGCTCGGATGCATTCCAAGAGGCCGACATGCTCGGAATTTCGAGAGCCTGCACCAAGTGGAACGTCATGGTCAAGAACATCGCGGAGCTGCCCCGCCGCATCAACGAGGCTTTCGAAATCGCCACCAGCGGTCGCCCTGGCCCTGTCCTCGTCGATCTGCCCAAGGACATCACTGGTGGCACTCTGAACAGGCCCATTCCCATGGTCAGCAGCCTTCCGACCCACCCCAGCGCCGCCAGCGTGGCTGCCCGCGAATTGAGCAGGGCGCAGCTCAACGGCGCCATCAAGCGTACTGCCAATCTCATCAACATGGCCAAGAAGCCCGTCGTTTACGCCGGCGCCGGTGTCGTCATGGCTCCCAACGGCCCCGAACTCCTCAAGGAACTTTCCGAGAAGGCCAAAATCCCCGTCACCACCACTCTTCAGGGCCTTGGTGGCTTCGATGAGTTTGACCCCAAGTCCCTGCACATGCTGGGTATGCACGGCTCCGCATATGCCAACATGGCCATGCAGGAGGCCGACCTGATCCTTGCTCTCGGCGCTCGTTTCGACGACCGTATCACTGGTCACGTCGCCCGCTTTGCTCCCGCTGCTCGTGCTGCCGCTCTCGAGGGCCGCGGTGGTATCGTTCACTTCGAGATCATGCCCAAGAACATCAACAAGGTTGTCCAGGCCAACGAGGCTGTCGAGGGTGACGTTGCGACGAACCTGGCTGCTTTGTTGCCCCAGGTCAACGCTGTTCCCGAGCGCCCCGAGTGGTTTGAGCAGATCAACGACTGGAAGGCGCGCTTCCCTTGGGCGTATGAGGGCAACACTCCCGATGGCCCCATCAAGCCTCAGACCGTCATCGACAAGATCAGCAAGCTCACCGAGAAGATCCGCGACAAGACCATCATCTCCACTGGTGTTGGCCAGCACCAGATGTGGGCGGCCCAGCATTTCCGCTGGACGCACCCTCGTACCATGATCACCTCGGGTGGTGCTGGTACCATGGGTTTCGGTCTCCCCGCCGCTATCGGTGCCAAGGTTGCTCGTCCCGAAGCCCTCGTCATCGACATCGACGGCGATGCGTCCTTCAGCATGACTCTCACCGAGCTCAGCACGGCAGCCGAGTTCAACATCGGCGTCAAGATTGTCATCCTGAACAACGAGGAGCAGGGCATGGTCACGCAATGGCAGTCCCTCTTCTTCAAGGACCGCTTCGCGCACACGCACCAGCGGAACGCCAACTTTGTCAAGCTCGCCGAGGCAATGGGCGTCCAGGCCGACCGCCTCGTCAAGCCTGCCGATATCGAGGACAAGCTCAAGTGGCTCTTCGCCACCGACGGACCCGCCCTTCTCGAGGTTGTCACTGACCAGAAGGTGCCCGTCCTCCCCATGGTGCCGGGTGGCAGCGCTCTGCACGAGTTCTTGGTGTACGATGAGGGTAAGTTCATCTTTCAGGCCCCGTAACTTAATACAACGATAGCTAACTCGACATTACAGCCAAGGAGAAGGCCCGCAGAGAGCAGACCCGCCAGCGCACTGGCAGGTAAAAGGTTTACCCAATGGCATGCACGGAAGAGGAAGGTCAGGTCCAAAACAACCAAGATTTCCTTTTTTTTTTTCTTTTGAGTTTGTCTCTACGGCCACGCTGGCACGCGACACGAAGGAGCCGAGAGACCCATCATTTTTGGGAAAGAAAAAGCGGCATTGACACCCCGGAGAGCTTTTTGTTACAATACTTTTTTTTTTTTTTCACGCGCTTGAATGCGTGCTGTGCTGTCTCTTTGCGAATGGCGTTTTCTTGGATTTTGGGGGCTTTTGATGACCATTGGTGGGCCCTTTGCGCTTAACTTTTCTATCTCTTATTCTACGACTTAGGTTTACTCTTCCGGCGAGGTGGAAAAAGCAAAAAAGTGGTTTTCTCTTTTAAAACTATTTCGATCTGAATCTTATCTTGATGGGTCTCAACTGTGTTTTGCTTGTAACTGTATTCTTTATAAGTGGTGGGTAGTTTGAAGAGCATGTGGGCTTGTGTGTGACAGGGATTCCATCGGGAACTGGGGGATTGGGAATGATTGATCAATCCATTCTTTGAATTCCTGCTCGGGGTACCTTCCTGCTCTGATGTTCGTGTCGTGTGTTGTCGAAGGCTTGTTGGCCACCACTATGGGTGTTCGTGGCACGACATTGGGAGCATTGCCCAGACATGACTCTTACTGCTGCAGGAATACCGGGAACGAGGAATCCCCTGCTAAACCGCTCATGTGTTCAATTATCGGCGAATGGCGTAGTGAGTGGGAGGTTTGTTGCACGTGGAGAGACGTTGGTGTGCTCGAAGACTCGTCATAAAATCCTCGGAGATTCGCAACTGCACCCACCACCTTCTCTCAACCGACAGACGCTTGAGCATTCACTTTATTCAAAAGCTTGACTTTTGTTGCGGTTAAATGTTCATTCTCCTCGAATCCGAAAGACCCCCAAGTTGCCTAGCCTCCATCATCATTTGGTGAGATAGTATCGTCGTCTTTGATGGATGATATTGACGGGTAAACGCACCAATCTTGGAGGCACATCATCACTATCAGATTCCTATCGTCTCCATCAAGTTCCTCCACGCATCCGAAATTCTTCGTTTATCGTATTGCTCACCTGCCTCCAGTCACTTCTCAAGGTTTGGATTACAAGGAGTAGGGTAAAGCTTCTCTATTTTGGCTTGAAACGGTCATAACCAAACTTGAAGAGAATGTGGTATCCAGCTTTTCAAATTGCATTATAAAGGCAGTCGATGGACAGGGCAGATACAAGCGTTGAGGAGATGTGGCGAAGTGATGTTGTTGAAACAGAGACAAGCGGGCTGTGCACCCGCGCCGTTGCCCCGCGTTGCGTCATGCTGAGGGCAGAGACCAAGATCTCGACTCTGGCGGGTTTTGCGCCACAGTCCTATCCATGCGCTCGATCGTCATGACGCGCCCAGAGCCAACTTGATAGGCCCGGAATCACATGCGCGCCGCTTTACACGTAGCGAAGCCTGAACGCAGCTATACCTACGTCAAACTTCCCCTACCTCAACCTCAATCCTACTCCAACCACCTTCTACCTTCGCCACAAAGAAACCATCCTCGTAGCGAAATCCCTATTTTGACACCCGACATTTTCGCCTCAACCTGTTTGGTACCGCAACCATGCTGGAATACTTCACATACAAGAAGTTCAAAAACAACCGCGACAAGAAGGTCGAGGAGCGCGCCGCAAAGCAGGCTGCCGAAGCCCAGGGCGCGACCGAGCCCAAGTCCCCCATCCTGAACGACGAGGAGGAAGCCTTCCTCGAGCGCATCACGTCCGAAGCTGAAGAGGCGCCGCCACCGCTGCCCGAACGACCCAGAGCCGCCACCGCCCCGATCCTCGAGAACGGCGCTGCCACGCAGACAAAGGCCAGAGATGCACAGACGGCGCTGATGGACGGCGCGGACCAGGTTGCCCTGCCGCTGTCGCCACCGCCGACGGAGGAGGGCAAGAAGAAGAGAAACTACTTTGGCTGGGTGCCTGACATTCCCAAACGGGCCAAGGTACGGACCATTCAGCAGCAGGAAAACGAGCATGGCTAACATGAATACACACAGAGCATGCGCCAGTCCAGGACCAACTCCAAAGCCGCCGCCGCCACCGCATCCACCGACCTCGCCTCCACCACAGAGACAGCCAAGGAACATGAAGCCGCCGACCTAAACGGCGACGGCATCGTCGACGACGCCGAAGCCGCCGAAGCAGCAAAGGAAAGACAAGACCTCGCCAACGTCCTCGACCAGCTCAACCTCGCCGCCGTCAACAACCGCGTCTTCTCCTTCTCAGCCGAATCCCAAGCCCTCCTCGAAAAGTTCAAGCTCGTCCTCAAGGACCTCGTCACGGGCGCCCCGCACGCCTACGCCGACCTCGAATCCCTCCTCACAAACTCGGAGAAGCAGCTCGACAAGATGTACACCTCCCTCCCGCCCTTCCTCCAAACCCTCATCAAATCCCTCCCCGCCAAGGTCACGGCCGCGCTCGCGCCCGAAGTCCTGGCCGCCGCGTCCGAAAAGCCCGACGCGCACCTGCACGCACAAACGCAGAGCAAGTACGCCAAGTACGGCAAGCACGTGACCAAGATCCCCCCGCTCAAGCGCCTCGTCGGCGAGCAGGGCGCCATCGCCGCCATGCTGCGCGCCATCCTCAACTTCCTCAAGCTGCGCTTCCCCGCCGTCGTCACGGGCACCAACGTGCTCATGAGCCTGGCCGTCTTCATCCTGCTCTTCGTCTTCTGGTACTGCCACAAGCGCGGCCGCGAGGTCCGCCTCGAGCGCGAGAAGGAGAGGGCGAGCGCGAGCTCGTCGGTGACGGATCTCGAGGAGGGCGGCGAGAGCGTGGTCTTGACGCCCGGCGCGAAGCCGCTGGCGGCGGCGGCGGCGGGGGAGGAGCCGGCGATTACGTTTAGTGAGCAGCCCGCCGCTGGTGCTGCTGGTGGCACGGCGAGTCCGCCGATGCCGAGCCCGCGGATTGTGGATTTGCCGTCGGTGTTGGATTTGCCGGAGCCGAAGACGGTGCCGTTGCCGGAGGGGGCGGATGAGGGGTTGGTGGAGATGGGGAAGGGGAAGGGGAAGGGGTTGTGAGATGAGGCTCGTGTGTTTGATTGAGGAATAGGGGGGAACGGTTTTTCCTTTTCTTTTTTTCTTTTTTTTGTGTGATACCCAGGCTGGTGGGTTCGGTGCTAGTCAATTTTTTCCCTCCCCGTTGGCTTTAGATTGATTGATCATGAGGTGGGGTTTTCGTTTCGTTAGGGTGTTGTTTCTTTGGGGGTTTCTCATGAGCGACGAGGTGATGATCCTGAAGGAGAGAATACTAGAACAGGTGGTAAAAAAAAACATGGGGAGAACGACACCCTTCTTTTTCTTCTTCCTTTCCCGAAAGCATCGGCGGTCTTCGTAGTATCGCGTCGAGGAGTTTTTTGTCCCCTTTCTTCTTTTTCTGGCGTAGCGTTTTTTGTATCATTAGCACAGAACACACGCACTCGCATACAGCAACAAAACATCACCCTTTTTTCACTTCGAACAAAGAAAAAAGAAGCCCATGATAGTTGATTCATTTTTTCATCCGTGGGTACGAGTTCGCCAACTCCCCATGCGCGCCGCGCCTACCCAGTCCCCATCGCTCGGCTCCGCGCCTTCCCAGTCCATAATCACTCAGCGCCACGAGCAACAGCAGGAGCAGCAGGAGCAGCAGGAGCAGCAGGAGCAGCAGGAGCACCAGCACCGCCCTCACCGTCCATACTCTGCAGCTCAAAGTCGTCTTGCGACTCGGCGAGCATGCCCCACAGGCCGACTTTGATGCGTATATAGAAATACAGGAAGCCGGCGGTGGCGACGAAGCCGCTGAGGCAGAGGGCGAGGATGATCTGGTCGATGCCGCTGAGGCCGGGCATTGTGGTTTTGGTGGTTGTGTGGTTGTGTGTGTGGGTGGGTGAGGTGGGGTTTGAGTGAGTGAGCGGTCGGTGCCTGGGCGTGGTTATCGTGGTTCTTTGCGTCAAGTGAGGGAAGAGCTTTTGGGACATACTGAGCGGATGGGCTTTGTGGGTGGAAGAGAGGGTTTTTGGCGTCGTCGTCGTCGTTGTCGTCGTTGGTTGTGTGAGGTTCGGGTGTGGAGGAGGAGGGGTGGAAGAAAAAAAAGTCAGGCTTAAATAGGTGAGAGCATGAGTGAGTAGCGAGGCTATACCTAGTGTGATTTCAGACACACAAACAGGTGAGGTCTGGTATTATGCTTGTTGTGCTAGTGCTCTCTACAGCTTGCCGGTCTACGAGAAAAGCAACCTCACCATTAACCCCCATCTCGCATTGTTCAGAAGCAGAATGACCCCCATACCCCGGGAATAAAGAGAGAAAACAGAAAAAGTAATGGAGTTGGAACATAAGACCGGATGGCCATTGTCTCCATGGTATCAGGCGGCAAAAAAAAATGAAAAAGAAAGTTCCCTCATCCCTCCTTCAAACGCCAGTTACTAAGCCGAATCATCGTCCCGCGAAATGCTGGCTGATGAATATCGAGAGTTGTAAAGAGAAGAAAGAAAAAGCGTGACAGGACGACCACGGCGGACGGCAACGATGTTGCTTCCTTCTTCTTTAGAAGTTGGTCTGCACGCCGATGCTCGCGAGAGGACCGGCCTTGCCGCCGTAGACCTCGGGGACGTTGTCGCCGAGCTGGGCCGCCAGCTCGTTGCCGTAGGCGAGGACGTGGAACTTGTTGGTCGTCTCCTTGGGCAGGATGAGCTTGAAGCCCGCGAAGACCCAGCCCATGATGGCGGGCACGTTGACGAAGAACTTGCGGCTCAGCGTCTCCGGGTAGACCTTGGAGAAGACGTCGATGGTCTTGCGCGAGGCCGCCTTGACGTTGGGGTCCTGGCGGATGAACGACACGCTGAGGTAGTCGTGCACCTGGATGCCCTGGTACGGGTCCGGGCCCTTGCCGAAGTCGGGGATCGGTTCCGTCGCGGTTGCGAGGTTGAGCTTCTTGATGCCCATCTCCATGAGGGCGACGCGCCAGCGGAGGAACCTGTGAGGGAGGATCAGTTAGCAACGCTTGCCCTAAGCTGTGGAGAAATTGCTTATCTCAGGGTAGACGACGTAGGCGTTCTTTTCCTCGAACGAGGGCTCAGTGTTGGGGAAAACAGTCCACATCAAGCGGGCAAACCGGGTGAATTTGCTTCTGCACCGCACCAAGCCCATCAGTGTAGAATGTGGCAGTTCAATGGGGTTTATGGTAGTACTTACGCATCGACATCGCCGAAGGTGGCCTTGTTGTTCTTGACGGCACCGTAAATGTTGAACGTAACGATGTCCTTGCTGTTCAAGCTTTTAGGGACACCCTCAACCTCGATCACGTATCCGAGACCCTCATAGTGCTCCCTGGAAAAGGTGTCATCTATGGCTGCCAGGGGCTTGAAAGCCTGGCGCCACTTCAGGGTCTCCTGGAGCTGCTCCTTGGCCTTTTCGACGTTGTTGGCGTTGGCGCGAAGGAACTTCTGGAGGATGAGCTTGGTGTGGAAGGGTCCGGTGGGGTCAAGGTAGATTCCGTAGACCTCGTTGTAGTCGCTCGCCTTCTCGATCAGCTCGGGAAGAGCCGCCAGGAGTTTGTTGATCGGGTGGTCCGCGGCGAGATCAGGCCATACGGGGCCAGTGGCCGCGGGCGTGACGGCGGCCTCAGCGGGCGCCGCGGACTCCTCAGTCTCCTCGGTCTTGATAGCGGATTCTTCGGCCTTCACAGGCTCGTCCTTCTTGTTGGCGTCCTCGCCCTCAGCGGCAGCGGGAGCGGCGTTAGCAGTGCCAGCGGTAGTAATGGGAGCAGCAGCACTCTCGGGCTTCACAGCTTCGTCCGTAGTGACAGCGGACGATTCGACATTCTCGTTCTTCTCGGACGACGCAGCTTCGGCGGCGTTGGTAGACTGCTCAGCAGCGGGCGTGGCGTCGGTGAGGCCGGGTTCGGACTTCACCTCAGTCGCGACCAGGGTCTCGACGCCGGGCTGGGTAGCAGCGACCTTCTCCTCGGTCTGCTGCGCTTCCATGATGATATGAGTGAGTATTCGGTCGATGCGGAGCGAGTTGTAGTCGGTGCTGGGGCAGAAGAGACTTGTGGTGTGTCTCGGATCAGGAGCTTGGGGAAGAATGGGCGTTGGAGCTTTGGTGAAGGTGAGGCGCGGTGAGCTTAAATGGGAACCTTCAGGCGACTCAAAAGCTGCCGTCACGCCTGCTGCGCGAGCTCAATCTTGACTCAGGGTCCAGGTGCGACGCGCCAAGTGGGGCCAATCATGGCCCGCTTCCCACGTGTCGCCCAGAACCTCAACCGCAATCCTTAAACCTGCCTTGAAGCTTCCCTGACAGGCGCGCTCGGTAGGCGTCAGTCTACTTGAGCCTTCCCACCCCCGAGCCTTTATCGAACCCAACCGCACCTGCCTTCCGATAGCTCTTGCTTGCATCAGTCGCAACACATGCATGCTGGCGACCATTCCTTCATCCATCCAATTTCCGAGCTTAGCGATATAACGCCGTCTGTATATTGCCCGCTCGTAAAAGGACTTGCTAGACATGCAATGTGTTCTCAGAGGGGAGACAAAAAAAGGGCACTGCCACAAGTTAAATGAGCGAGCTCCTTCTCCGGCAAAATTTGATCGGCGTTCACTAGATTGGAGATACAGAGGGGTTCTGCGTCCGACCGCTAGCGCGTATTTGTTTTTACCTCACAACATGGGAAGCTGAAGCGGTTATCCAGACGAGTCTTCCCTACCTAAGAGCCATAGGGAGTTGAAGCCTTCATCCGGATGGATTACACTACTTAGCGGTCGGATGCAGAACCCCCCTGTAGTCGTCATTGCACGCAGCTTGTGGGACATCGAGGCAACTAACTATTCTTACAGCACTAGCAAAAGCTTGTACACTTGGAGAAAACTTCAGACGACCAACACCCATGCAACTCAAACGTTGAAACCAAGGACGCAGTTCAACCCTACCTCGCTTGAACATCTATTTTAGACCATCATTCCACATTTGCTTCCAATTAGCGCGTGCAAGCTCATAATCACCTACGATGGCCTCCGCGGCCTCGCTTGCTGCCCCCATTCCATCCGACGCCTCTCAGGTTGCGGCCGCGGCTTGGAATAACGGTACTTCTCACCCTCCGCTTCCTGCCTCCTAGCTTCCTTCTCGGCCTCCACCTCAGCTCTCCGCGCCGGATTGAGTTCAGAATTCCTCACATCCGTCGTTTCCGCCTTCTCTCTCCTAATCGCTCTCGAGTAATACGCGTCGACCTTGGCCTTCCTGGCCGTGAGTTGAGAGTACAGCTCGCGCGGCACCTCGCCATGTTGCATCAGCCGGTCGTAGCACGCCTTCATGCCCTTCATGAACTTCATCGCCGCCTCGCCGTCCTCTCTCGGCGCATCTCGAGCACCGCCGTCTTGGCCGTAGTTGAGCATGCTCTTGAGGTTCACGAAGTGCGGACCCAGGTGGTCGAGCCCAGCGAGGACGTCTTGACCACTTTTCAAGCTGGCCAATATGTCCGTGTACATGGCCAGGGTTCTCGCGTCCGGATCAGTCAGCGTATTGGCCATGAGGTCCAGGATGCCGTTGGCGTTTTCGAAGACGTTGCGGTTATTTATGTCTCTTACGCAAGTGCTCATCGCTATCCTGAACGTCTTTGCCTTTGGCTTGACTCCGGCACTCTTGAAATCGCTCCTGATGAACTCGACAGTTTGAGCAGATGACCGGGATTGACGGAGCATGCGCAGGTACATGTGTAGACCGCTCTCGTCGGGGATGATTCCCCAGCTGTCGGGCGCGGTGAGAAGGCTCCAGTAGTCGTCGGCCGCCTTCTTGGTGGTCATTCTCAGACAAGACTCCAAAATAACGGCCAAAGTGTGGGTGCCCGGCTTGGCGTAGGCCATGTTGTTGCGGCCACCTCCGACTGTCTTTTCAAGTCTCACCGGATCAAATTCACCACCGCGGCGTTCATCATCCGTGGGATCGATAGGAGCGAAGTCTTCTTTCTTCATATCTCGTGGCGTGTCCGGAGCTCGAAGAAACGCGCGTTTCTCGGCGCCCAAGTGGGGGATGAGGCGGGGAATATCCATCGTCTGCTCGAATAGAGACAGAACGTCATCCCAATCTCTCGGACGTTGCCCAATTAGGAGCATCCTTCCCATGGCGCAGGCCAATTGTTCATCGATCACGATATTTCCAGCACGCCACTTGGAAACAATGTCTTCCCATAGTCTCCTTCCATCGATGATGGTTGACTCGCGCTTCCGTGCGACCTCATCCGCCGACAACCCAGGTAGCGGCACAAGCGCCTCTTGAGTCATGGCTTGAAAGATGGTTGTGTACGTCGTGGAATCGGCGGCACCGGGACCCTTTTCTGGCAACTTGGATGCAACACCCCACAAAGCATCCATATCGTTGGCTCTCGCGCACGCCTTCAAAACAGCATTCGCATGCATGATGGATGGGGGAACCCGTGAGTTGGGCGCGGACATGGAGTGGTATACGGAGAGTGCGGTCCCGACGCTGTGGCTTACATGCGCGTTGTTTCCGAGGCCTCGAATGACGATCATGTAGGTGTAGGAATCCGGCTTCTGCGCTCGCTTCTTCATCTGAACAGGACAGAGGCATGTCAGTCGAAGCAAAATGGCTGCATTGTGGACTGTCGTACCTCATTGTACACCTTGAGACCCTGATTGACGTGACCGCGTGCCATGTAATGATCTATCATGTGGTTCCAGCTGACAGTGCAATCCATAGTCTTGCTCGCCAGACGAACCACGTCCAGAACCTCCGCATCTCGACCCTTGTCCAACCGTTTTTTGACCGAGTTGGCGAGCCTGAGAGGGTCTTTCCCATACCAGGCCAGCTCCTTCTCCAGGTTCCGCTTGCGTGCAGGGCTGAAGTCCGCATGGTCTGGACGAGCCAAACTCAAATCTTTAGCATCGTTGAGCTCCTTCCGTTGTTTTGATTCGTAATATGGAATCGTTCGGTGCCGTTTGAAGGCGCCGCTCTGATAGTATTCCTTGGTCTCGTCTCTAGGCTTTGGCTCCTTTGGCGCATTGTAGGCAACGTCAAAGGCGTCGGGCTGGCGTTCTACGTCGGTTGCATAGCTGCGTCGACGTTGCAGTGCGAGCGTAAGGGCTCGGCTGGGCAGACGTTGGAGATGGGCACGGCGGACAAGGGCGTTGGGCGGCGCAAGAGGAGCGCGATGGGTGACGGCGCGCAGGCAGTGCCGGAGGCAGGCGTAGCAACTCAGCACCTGCATCGAGGAGGTTGGGAACGGGTGATGGGAGGTCGCGTCGCAAGGCACGTCAGCACCTAGCGCTCAAGCTGCTAACATTTTTTCCGACGGACTGGCGGCAGATAAGGCAGATAAGAGTCACGTTGACTCGCGCTGGCGCGGAAACGCGACTGTTCGGAAGCTGCCAGACTTTTGTCATCCGTAAATCCGAAGAGGCCAACAACACGGCCTCTCCGCGATTCTCGAACAGGTCTGGTTCGCCTTTTGCCATGGCCGCACTGCCACGCGGCGGGCCTGTTCGAGGTCAGCGAAGTTGTGATGCGCTTTTCCTCGAACCGTTAGAACAAGGCATGGCCAACGACCCAGCACAGCGGGAACGGGCTGCTTGTTAGGAGGAGCGCAGCAGCCCGTGGCCCCCTCGCCGGGCCCTCCGCTGCAAAGAGCAATCGTGAGCGAGGCTTGGAGATGGTTCGGCGGCGCTGGCTTGCCGTAGCGGCAGATCACTCGAGGCATGGCTGGCAGGATTGCCGCAAGGACTAGGGAGCCAGCGCAGGATCTGACAGGCGCGCGATCTTCTTCTGATCCCAGCTAGCATGTGTGCTCCAAGCACGCTTCTCGCAGCTCTCCCGCGGCCGGTAAGGCTGATGCCACATGCTAGCCGGAGCATTTTTGTGGCAGCCGGGCCCTAGCGTCCACCGTCTGCCGGCGTGAAAACGACTCCGGGAGCGGCACATGAGACGGCGCTGGCGCTGGTGCTGGTGCTGGTGCTGGTGCTGGTGCTGGTGCTGGTGCCAGTCTTGGTGTTGGTGTTGGTGTGGCCGGGAAGGAAGCGGGAGAGGGAACACAGACGGGACCTGACAGCCTTCGTCACTGGTAGTGTCGAGCTTGAAAAGCCCAAAGAAGCATATAGTTTACTACTCCGCCCCCAGTCCTTGCACGCCATGGAGGAGCCAGAAAAGGCGCGGCCCGCCTCCAAGCCCACGAAGCACGCAACAACTACCCGCGTGCCGCACTACCTACCGTTATGTACCCGCTGCTTCAACTTTCTAGCGAAGCTCCCGCTCCGCAAGTCGACCCGGTGAGAAACCACACTACTGTCGTGCAACAACCACGTCAAACGGCAGCCTCCCCCAGTCACTTGCATGACACATTAGCCATTGCCCGGTGTAATGCAAGAAACAAGACACGCAGCACCACCCCAACTGAATCCCCCTCAAGGGTGCTTCCCGCCTCGCTACCCGCTTTTCGAAAAACGATGCGCAGCTAACGCGACGGGAGCAAGCATCGCCGGACGAGTCCATTTTGCTTTTGCACTTTTCCCTTAGAGCCCGTCGACCATGGCCCCGCTGCTGGGAAAGGAGCCCACGACGGCGGGCAGTGTGGCTTGTCAGCCCCGAACCCCAAAATTTGCCCTAAACTACCAGCAAAAGCGACGACCATCGCACACATCACGCTCCCGAGCCACCCGAACCAACCAATCCTGACACAAACCGAGCCCTTGATGTTTTTGACATAATACGGAGCACCCGGCCATATGCGACTGGCTGGGTCATCATGCGGTATGGGGTATGGGGTGGATAAAAGTAAAAAAGCATCGCGTGATAATTACCCATCCATCCGCCGCGCATTGCCCAGCTCCACGCGACACTGCGTGCCTGTCCTCGTTTGCTGGGTAAATGAAGAACAACAACAAAAAAGAAAAGAGACACGGCGCTTTCGCGCTCGTGCAACATGACAGCAACGAGGTGTGAGGTAAAACGTGATAGGGACGGGTAAGCCTGGGGCGCACAAACACCACCGCCCCGTCTTACCGGCTCCGCTTTGTTGGCAACGTCGTGGTGCGTGGTTGTGGTGGGATGATGACAACGGCGCACAAAGACCGTGGCACGGCAGCGGTCGCCTTTTTCGATGTTTCTTTCCTCGAGTCGTTCTTGGTTCCACGGCAGGAGTTCGTTGGGAACCCAATATCGAGCCCTCTGCTATACAAAGCAAAGCCCGCCCGCGCTACGCCCTCTCCCCATCCACTGGCCTATGTTTTACCTTTTCTCGTCATTTTCCTTGAAACCTAGCGGCCAAAACGGTCATGCTGACTGGCGGGCGATGCGCGTCGTCTGCTCTGCTGTGTGTGGTGAGAAAGGGTGACGTTGTGTCTGCTGCAACGCATCTTCGCCTGTTCGCCTGGTTACGCGCTTCCCCTGCCTTGCTGCTGCTGCGGGCCTTCACACAATCCCTCCCCCCGCCGTGCCTCGCAACGAGATGCCCGCCATGGCCCGCTCTGATCTCTCCCTGCTCTCGCCGAATTGTGGAGTAAGAAAGCGTCAAGACTCTCTACCCCAATCACGAAACCGTCCCACATGGCCTCCACAGCAATATATCAGATAGAGAGGGTAATAATAAGAGAAAAAATTGCCTCCCCATCCTTCCCTTTCCTCCCTCGCCGTACCCAGCCATGTGCGCCTCGCTCGCATACTGCACCCGAGGAACAGGGAGCTTCCACAGAAGACGCGGCACCGTAATTGTGTGAGGCCAAAGGACATTGGCAGTTCGCCCAAATGCTCGTCCCCACACCCTCCAGACGTGCAAGAACCAAAAAGAAAAAAAAAGCCACAACTTGATGAGTTGCGTGAAACCTGACTGCCCTTTCACAAACAATGTAGCAAGACAAAATAAAGAAAAAATCCCGTGTCTGCCTCCAACCAATCCCGAAATTGCCACAGGAAGGCCATCTCACGTACTCGCTTTTATTTTTCCGCACGCCTCCCATTCGACGCCTGCCCGTAGGCGAGAAAAAAGAGCAGGGCTGGACGACTGGCAGGGTTCCAAGGATACCACCACTACCACCACCCACCCACCCACCCAACAGATCGGCAATGCCGGCGGCCGCATGCATGCGTGCATGCATGCTGCATCATGCAGGCGCACACGCACACACACACACGCAACAAAGAGAGAGACGCACACACACGCTCACACAGATAGAAACCCCACACCAGCAGCTCGACGGAGCAAGAAGGCAAGAAAATCCATCGTTGGCAATTGGGGGGGGG
>JAJMVL010000208.1:0-35775 GCA_023082095.1 Dothiorella sarmentorum | reverse complement strand
AAATCTTTAGGACGAAGATTCTTAAGGTAGGGGGTAGTATTATAAACCCTAGGTAATAAGGGCTTTATAGCCCTAAGAGTAGAAAGCCTATATAGAAAGAGGTACCGTAAGGGCTAAGATCCCTTATAGCTAGTAGAGCTATATAGTTAGAAATCCTATATAGGAAGACTACTTACTAGGACTAAGAAAGTTATAGAAAACTAAGAAGAACTTACTAAACTAAAAGATCTATAGGGGAAGGAATTCTATAGGGGTATAAGTATAGTCTAGAAAAGAGATAAGATATAAAGATAGTAGGTAGTAGATAAGAAGAATATTATAACTCTTCTATACTAGTAGAAGTTAGAAACTAGAAAGTAGGCAGCGCCGCATTATATAGACTCTATAAGACCTACTTAATAGATTAAAAGGCTTAGCACTAATCTAAACCTTTACCTAATCCCTTAACCCTTATAATCTAGTAAACCCTTAATATCCTAAGGGATAAACTAGATTATTATAGCTTTCCTACCTATATATAATTACACTCCTTAGCTAGATACTTTAACCTTTATAGTTAACTTAAGAATCTAATCTTTACCTATTAGAGTAATAGAGCCTTATTATACCTAGCGTACACGTAATTACTTCCTTCTCTAATTATTACCTCCCTACTCTTATCCTTAAGATAAAACCTTTAACCTAATTACCTACTAGGCGACTCCGAAACCTAGTAGAAGAGGCCTATTATTATAGTATCTTAGTATAATAGGTACCTATAGGCCAAGTCCTATATAAGTACTAGAATAGTAATATATTATATAACCTTAGATATTGTAACTATCTAAAGAATCCCTTAACCTAGAGTACTATAAGGCCTTACTAGGCCTAGTATCTTAGTATAGTAGGTACCTATAGGCTAAGTCCTGCGCGAGCGCTAGTACTATAATATATTATATAACCTTAAACGTTATAACCGTCTAAAGAATTCCTTAATTATATATATTAGCTTTCTTAAACCTAGTTACGCTAGGGCTCTATCTAACTAGTAACCTATTATTAATTTATCTAACACTAAGCCTTCTATATAGATTAATAACTACTTAATCCCCTATCTTTTCTATTATTATTACTTAATAATCCCTAAGCTATTCTCTCTTCTTTTCTCTTCTTCCCTCCTAATCTTTTCTTTTATCTTTTTATTTTTAAATTTTTTTTTTTTCTAAATAAATACTTGTTAGTAAAATACCTTTAAAAAATTACTACGCCTTTAATCCTTAACGGAATCTTACTAAACCTAGACTATATTAATACTAGCATTGGGTTCTATAATCCGCGAAAGTATAAGATAGTATACTAGTAGTACTAGCTATAAGTAATAGTAGGGAGGATAGATTAGGCTAGGCTAGTTTTCTATATATATCTATTCTCCCTATAGTACTATTAGTCTAGGATTATAGAGGACGCCTTTATAGGCCTAGTAAAAGACCCCTTATACCTTAGATACTAGATTATACTAGTAGGAGTATTAGTAGTAGGGTAGGTAGAGGGAGGTTAGGCTAGGGGTATTACTTAGGAAGAACTAGCCTACTTATACTTTTACTATCCTAATATTATAGGGGACGCTTTTATAGACCCGTTAAAGGGTACTTATAGTCTTAAAAGTTATACTATACTAATAGGAGTAGTAGTAGTAGGGTAGGTATAAGGGGGCTAGGCTAGAGTAATTACCTATAAAGAGCTAGCCTACTTATACTTCTATTGTTCTAATATTATAGGGGACGCTTTTCTAGACTTGCTAAAAGATATTCCTAGCCTTAAAAGTTACGCTATACTAATAGGAGTAATAGTAGTAGGGTAGATCCTAAGGGGCTAGGCCGAGGCTATTACCTAGGAAGAACTACCTTAATTATACTACTACTAACCTAATACTACTAAGTATACTTTTTTTAAGAACCTATTTATTAGTAGTTTATAAGCCTTCTCTATCCTCTTACCCTTTATATTCTTTCTCTATTTAATTTTTATTATTTTTAAAGATTTTTTTTTTTTTTTTAAATAAATACTTATTAGTAAAATACCTTTAAAAAATTACTACGTATCTATTCTTAGACGGAATCTTACTAGACCTAGGCTATATTAATACTAGTATCCGGCTCTATAACCCGCGCAGGCGTAGGGTAATATACTAGTAGTACTAGTTACGAGTAGTAGTAGGAAGGATAGGTTAGGCTAGGGTAGTTTTCTATATATACCTATCCTCCCTATACTACTATTAACCTAGGACTATAGAGGACGCTTTTATAGGCCTATTAAAAGGTATTTATAGTCTTAAAAGTTATACTATACTAATAAGAGTATTAGTAGTAGGGTAGGTAGAGGGAGGTTACACTAGGGTAATTACCTAAGAAGAACCAGCCTACTTATACTACTACTAGCTAGATATTATAGGGGACGCTTTAATAGACCTATTAAAAGGTACCTCTAGTCTTAAAAGTTACGCCGTACTAATAGGAGTAGTAGTAGTAGGGTAGATACTAGGCGTTTAGGCTAGGGCTATTACCTAAGAAGAACTAGCCTACTTATACTACTATTATTCTAATATTATAGGGGATGCTTTTATAGACTAGCTAAAAGATATTCCTAGCCTTAAAAGTTATACTATACTAATAGGAGTAATAGTAGTAGGGTAGATCCTAAGGGGCTAGGCTAAGGCTATTACCTAAAAAGAACTAGCCTACTTATACTTCTATTATTCTAATACTATAGGGGACGCTTTTATAGACTAGTTAAAAGATATTCCTAGTCTTAAAAGTTACGCCGCACTAATAGGAGTTATAGTAGTAGGGCTAATACTAGAGGGCTAGGCCGAGGCTATTACCTAGGAAGAACTAGCCTACTTATACTTCTATTGCTCTAGTATTATAGGGGACGCTTTTATAGACCTATTAAAAGATATTCCTAGTCTTAAAAGTCACGCCGTACTAATAGAAGTGCTAGTAGTAGGGTAGGTGCTAAGGGGCTAGGCTAGGGTAATTACCTAGGAAGAACTAGCCTACTTATACTTCTATTACTCTAGTATTATAGGGGACGCTTTTATAGACCTATTAAAAGATATTTCTAGTCTTAAAAGTTATACTATACTAATAGAAGTACTAGTAGTAGGGTAGGTAGAGGGAGCTAGGCCGAAGCTATTACTTAGGAAGAACTAGCCTACTTATACCGCTATTATTCTAATATTATAGGGGACGCTTTTATAGACCTTTTAAAAGATACTTATAGTCTTAAAAGTTACGCTATACTAATAGGAGTAGTAGTAGTAGAGTAGGTGCTTAGAATTTAGGCCGAGGCTATTACCTAGGAAGAACTACCTTAATTATACTACTACTAACCTAACGCTATAGAGGACGCTTTTTAAGAACCTATTTACTAGTAGTTTATAACCCTTCTCTACTATTTTACTCTTTATATTTATTATTTATTTAATTTTTTATTATTTTTTAAATAAATACTTGTTAGTAAAATTATTCTAAAAATTACCGTACCTTTAATTATTAACAGATTCCTACTAAAGTTAGACTATATTAATGCTAGCACTCGGCTCTATATTATACGCTAGTACTACTAGCTATAGAGGGGTAGTAGTAATAGAGTAGGCTTTATAGGCTAGATAGTAGATTATTACCTTATTAAAAGTTATTAATTTTAGTAAAAGTAGCCTCTAGGTAGTTATTAGGTAGGGCCCTACCCCCTATAGAAGGCTAAGCTCCGCGCTAAGCCTACTAGAGGCTATTTTAGACTCCGCCCCCTATAGGGGGCTAGGCTCTATATCTAGCCTACCTAGAGGCTATTTTAGGCTCTACCCCCTATAGGGGGCTAAGCTCTACGCTAAGCCTATCTACTAAATAAGTTAATACTCTTTAAAGATAAGTAGTTAGGGTAAAAGAGTAAAGGAGGAGGTGTACTAGTAGGCGCCTATATTAACCTCTTACTAATTAAGCTACTTTCTATTTAACACGTAATCTAATACTACTAGATACTATTTTAGGCTCCGCCCCCTATAGGGGGCTAAGCTCTACGCCTAGCCTAGGGCTTTTAGTAATCTATATAGTTATCTAGCTTAGCTAGCCTATATAGATTATTACTAACCTTATTCTCTCTATCTTATTCTCCCTCTTCCTTATCCTCTTTCTTATCCTCTTTACCCTATTCTTCCCCCCTTATATCTTACTCTCTCTCCTCTTCCTTACTATTACTATTATCTATTAGTACTAGTATCTATATAGTAGTATTACCTATTAATTTCTAGCTTCTATTATAGTTAAGTATTAGTACTTGCTTAATCCTAGCGTAGTCTTAATAGAGCTATAGCTAGGCCTTGCTAATAGTATTTACTAAGAGTGTTAATATTTCCCTATTAGCCTTCTTAATAAAGTATTTAGGCTAGTTAGCCTCTAAGGTTATAAGCTAGATAGCCTCGCCGCAACTAAGTAAATATTTAATAAATTCCTACTTTACCGCGGCCTTAAGGCGCTTCCTAAAGGTTCTAGCCTAGGTAGTATAGCCTCCTATTATTAACTACCTAGCTAGCTAGCCGGATTCTATACTATTATAGAGGCTAGTAAGAGAGCTATACCCGTGCTAGTATATTATCTTAGCTACTTTCTTAGGGCTCTTATACGTCTATATAAAGAGGTAAAGCCTAGTCTTAGTTATAGCTCTAATACTACCTTTTATAATAATACTAATACTACTACTACTACCGCCGCTACTACTATAAGATATACTACTTATCTTAACTATCCTACTCTTTCTTCCCTCTTTAATAGCCCTAATTACCCGCCTATATACCTTATATAGCTAAGTTATTTTCTAGTAGTAGGCTACCTTAGCCTATACTATCTACTCCCCTTACTCTACTATAGCCTTCTAGGCCTACTAGAAGGCTTTTACCTCGTCTATTCTATTCTAGTAGTAGTATCTAGCTAGTATAACTATATTACTAATCCTTTTACCCCTAGCTATAACTTTATTACTATAGATCTACTTTACTAGACCCTAAAGTTAAAGAATTCTCTCCTCCTAATACTTATTTAGGGCTAGTTCTTCTACTAGCTTATATACTATTTTCTTAGCTTTTAAGACCTCTATACTCTTTTCCCCCTTCTCTTTTTTTATCTCTAGTTTATTATTATTCTTATCCTCCTCTTTCTTACTATTATTACTCCTATAGCTACTTTTACTACTACTATTACTACTACTACTACTTCTATTATTACTATCTTAAGTAACCTATAATAAGCTTAGCTTAGTCTTTCTTCCCTTAGCTCCCCTTATATCTACCTTTACCTCTATAGTATACTTTCTCTTCCTAGCCTACTCCCTCTTTATTATCTAATTAGTATCTACTATAGTAATAACCTCGCCCCTTAGTATAGCCGCCTTATACCTCTTAACCGCGAAGAAGTCTTTATAGTCCCTAT
The DNA here is from genome assembly GCA_023082095.1 of Dothiorella sarmentorum. NCBI lineage: Eukaryota > Fungi > Ascomycota > Dothideomycetes > Botryosphaeriales > Botryosphaeriaceae > Dothiorella > Dothiorella sarmentorum. The sequence continues at coordinate 30,313 of JAJMVL010000208.1, read as the reverse complement.
ACTCCTAGGTATATATTAGTATAGGCTTAGTCTTAGTCTACTAGCGCGCGTAGGGGGGATAGTTTTCTAGCTAGGTCTTAGGCTACTAGCGTGTACGTAGGAGGTTATCTTCCGGCTCTAGTAGTAGGGTTACCGCTACTAAAGACCGCGGCGTAGATTACTAGGTAGAGGGTATCTTAATTACCTCCCTCTTAGGCTAGGAGTCTAGTACTATAGTAGCCTTACTACCTTTATCTACCCTTCTAGCTATATCTAGTAGTATCTTCTATAAGAAGAGATAAGGGAAATAGTCTATAGAGACGAGCTCCTAGACTAGGCGGACTAGCCCGCTTAGGAACAAGATAGTAAGTATAGGGGGGTTATTAGCCTTAGAGTTATAGATAATCCCCGCCCTATACTCGGTATTATAAAGTCTAGCGGCGATAATTTCTAGGGTAGGCTACTATTAAATAGATACGCTAAGTCTACCTAGGGCTTAGATAGTAGGCTAAAAGTAGAGTACTATTATTTAGAAGCGTAAGGTATTAATCTTTCTATAGCTAAGGTGCGTTAGTATACTATCTTCTATTAGGCTAGGGCACTTATAGTAAGATACTAGAGACTTAAAAGGAGGTAGATATTCTTTCTAATAAAGAAGAAAGGTAGCTTCTACTTTACCCTAACTATATACCTTAGGTAGATAGGATTTCGTCCGCTCCTTAGCCTTATACTAACTCTAGATATAGTAATATATCTATAGGACTATTAGTTAAACCCTATCTAGATAAGAGGAGTATCTTTTAGGCCGACCCTATAAGGTCTAGTAGAGGTTTTCCTAGTAGGTATCTAGGCTATCCCTAAGCTAAATTAGGGTTAGGTAGTTATATTAGGGTTATATCTAGATAATACTATAGTAGGATATTATCTAATACTTAAGCTAGTATTAGCTAGCTAGTGCGTAGATAGGGCGTAGGCTACGTGTATATATATCCTCCGTACCTTCCCCTATCTCTTTCTTCTTCTTCCTATATCCTTTAGTCTTTATCTAGTCCTCTACTTCTTACTCCCCTCTTTATCTATATAGTATACTACTCTTTATAAAACGGCTAGCGGGACTTTACTAAGATTATCTATAATAATATTATCTAAAATATAAAAGAACTACCGCCCTTAGGGTTTACCTATAATAAGTATTATTATAGGTAGAAGTTCTCCGCGAGAGAGAAGCTACTAACTACTCTTCTAGATAAGTCTATCCTAATTACTATAAAGGCGCGCTAGGTCTAGTAGTAAGACGGGAGTAGCCCCTATAGGCGGTAGCGCTATATTTTTAATAAGTATATCTAGACCTCTAAGACTTTTATTTAACTAGCCTTTAAGATAATTAATACTATAACCCTTATCTATCCTCTAGAGACTATTCTCTACTAACTTAATTACTACTTTCTCGCTAGATTAAGACTATTACTAAGCCCTAAGCTCCTAAGTCTAGTAGCTACTATTATTTAGATCTCTAATATATTAGGAGGCTCTCCCTCTAAGGCCTTAGCCTCTCCTCCTAAGGCCTTAGCCCCTCTATCTCTATTCTTATTCTTAGTCTCTTTAACTTCTCCCTCTTCTTTAGCTTCTATCTCTCTATTCTCTATACCTCTTTTTTAAAATCCCCCTCCCCTACTATCTATACTATCTATACTATTCTTACTAGTATACCCTAGATTACTATCTCCCGCCCCTACTCCTAGACCTACCTTTATAGCTATTAATAGTAGCCCTTAACGGGAGCCCTCTTACTACCTTATTACTACTACTCTTTCCTCTTAAAAGTGCCCTTTTCCTAAGTATTCTATACTAGATATTAGTTCTATTCTAAAGTAGCTATATCTACTTAAACCTATCTCCCCTTCTTAGCTAGATACTATATCCTTAAAGATAGAACTATCTCTATATAGGGGATACTATTATCTCTACTACTATTAGCTAATAGCTATAGGTAGGAAGTAGTAGAGACGCAAGCGCGGCGGGGCTACGGCTAACTAGGCTATATAATTTTAAGCTAGACTATCTCGTGGTTAGCTATATTAATATTATAGGTCTTATAGAGTATAAGTAGCGGCTCTACTAAGAGCTTATAGCCTATAGAGTATTTAACCTCCTCTTTATCGCGGAGACCTAGTAGTAGACTAGCTAGTACACCTATAAGCTAGATCCTTACTAGATTAGTAGTAGCCTAAGATTAAGTAGCGGTAGTAGTAATAATAATAGTCCTAAGGACCGGCCTAGGCGCTCCTATAGTAGCATCTTCCTTATTAGTAGTCCTAGGGCTAAGAGTCTTATTCTTTCTAGTAGAAGGATTTAGAAGAGTAAGTATTATATTTTAATTATATTAGCCGGCTTAGGGCTTTATATATTTAGTATCTACTAGCCTTCTAAGCTATCTAACTAGGCCTTAGAGACTAAGCTAGTTACCCCTACCCTCTCTACCTTAGACCTTATCCTTAGTAATATTAACGTCTACTTCCTAAGCCTACTATACTAGGCGGGTACTACTATATCTAGGTCTAGGCGTGCCGCGCTAACTATATAGATAACCTCCCCTTTAAGGGATATACGGCCTTTTAAGCCCGTATCTATACTACTACTAGGAGCTAGTATTTTAGCCCTTACTAGGAGGATTAGGGATAACTATAGCCTAGGGTATTTCTTAAACCTTATCTACTACCTTATAAGGCTTCCCCTTTAGCTATACCTAGCTCTAAAGCTACTAAGTAGCGGGGCTATTACCTAGGATAGTACTCTACTAGGCGTAGATTACTACTATCTAGCCTATATTATAGTAGACCTAAAAGATATATAGTATATAGTCTAGGCTATTTCTTATTCCCTCGCCCGTTAGCCTTTTAAGGACTACGCCTTCTATCCTACTTATTTTTCTATAGCTAAGGTATACCTTACTCTATAGTACCTAGATAGAAAGGGGCTAGCTTCTATTATTAATACTAAGGTGCGTGCTATATACCGGCCTACGGTCTAGAATATAGCCTAGATAGTTAATATAATATACTATACCCTAGTTAAGACGCTTCTAAGTATCTCTAAGGAGCTCTATTCTAGGGCTTCTCTACCTACTCTATTCTCTACTATACTATTATCTTCCTTACCCTCCCTTTCTCTACCCCTATATCTATTTAGAATAGTAATAAGATCTAGCCTTACTAATACTTAGATCCTCTTACCTAATAGGGTTACTAAAAATCCTCTAGATATACTATATTCTTACCTTACCTATTACTACTCTATACTTTAGAACTACTACGCCTACCTCTCTATAGCCCTAGGTTTAGCCTCTTACTTTAGTATACTACTTTAGCTATAGGAGTATTATCTCTCGGATGTATTTTTAAGAGAGAAGATTATAGTAGAGGTATAGAGGTAGCTACCTAAAAAGGTATATAGTAGGGATAGTATCTATATCTATCTTCTTAAGGCTCTAGCTAAGACGCGCGTATCTAACCTACTCGCCTCTCTCTTTAACCGCTACGCTACTACTAGCTATATACCCTATACCTAGAATAAGACTAAGATCTACCTTACCCCTAAGAATTCTACTCGGCTATAGACGCCTAATAACCTATAGCCTATTACTCTAGTATCTATTATCCGGAAGCTGTTTAAATAGTTACTCCTCTATACTATCTAGAACTACTACTAGACTGTACTTAATCTAGTATAGGCTAGCTTCCTATAATAATAGGCCTCTTCTACTAGGTTTTAGAGTCGCCTAGTAGGTAATTAGGTTAAAGGTTTTACCTTAAGAATAAGAGTAGGGAGGTAATAATTAGATAAGGAAGTAATTACGTGTGCGCTAGGCGTAATAAGGCTCTATTACTCTAATAGGTAAAGATTAGATTCTTAAGTTAACTATAAAGGGTTAAATATCTAGCTAATAAGTATATACTATATACTACTAGGAAAGCTATATAATCTAGATTAAGTATATAGATATACTACTTAGATTAAGGGGATAGATTAGAGGTTTAGATTAAGTATAATCTAAAGTAGGTCCTCTTAGTAGGGTACACGTAATATTAGCGCCTAACTACTATTCTAGTTTCTAGCTTTTATTAGTATAGAATAGTTATAATATTTAACTTACTCTAACCTTTCTAATATCCCTTCTACCTATTCTACTCTCTTATTCTTATAGACCTTCTTCCCCTATAGGAATCCTACCTATAGTTTCTAGCAGTAACTATTATTTCTTAAGGGCTACTTTTCCGTATAGGAATCTACCTATAGCGCGTTATACTATAGCTTACACGTATCCTAACTAGATTTCCCTTACAGCTTAGTTTCCCGCGTAGACCCTTAGTCCTTAGAGTACTTTTTCCTATATAGGCTTTCTACTCTTAGGGTTATAAAGCTCTTATCCCCTTAGATTTATAATACTACTCTCTATCTTAAGGATCTTCGTCCTAAAGATTCCCCTACTAGACTATATCTAGTATTTAGCTATTTCTTTATTTCCCTCTTCTATAAGTTTTCTTAATATATCTTCTAATAAGTATAAGTATAATAATTAGTTAACTAAGCGTAAGTTTCTTATAGAAAAGATTAATATCTTTAGTAAGATAATACCTATCCCTTATAGTACGTATTTATTAGTAAACGCGAAATAGAAGAAAGGGGCTCCTAAGGTAGTATATTAGATAGATATTACGGGTTTCTATTACTATAGCGAGTATACCTAGCGCGGTTTATCCTCTTATAATAGGAGTAGTCTTAAGAATTCTAATTATTCGTTCTTAGTCGGGTTTCTTCTAGAGTTTTTACTAATAGTTATTCTAGTTTCCTATCTAAAGAGTACCTTAGATAAAGCTAAGGTAGAGGAGTAGATAGTTCTTAACTTACTATAAAAGAATATAAGTTATCTTTAGCAGGTGCGCAAGCAGCGGGAGTTATTAAAGAAATATAGTAGCCTAATAATTTCTAAGAAGGCTAAGATAGTAGAGGACCTTAAAGAGATTAAGAGACTTAAGTCTAAGGGCCTTAGTAGGGGTCCTTCTAACCCTAAAGGGGCTACGCCTAGACGATTAATAAAGCGCCTATATAGCAAGTCCTTAGCTAATAGTGCTACTATAGATCCTAACTAGTCTATTAGTTCTTCTAGGGTGTAATAATAGGCCTCTTCTACTAGGTTTTAGAGTCGCCTAGTAGATAATTAGGTTAAAGGTTTTATCTTAAGAATAAGAGCGGGGAGGTAATAATTAGAGAAGAAAGTAATTACGTGTACGCCGGGCGTAATAAGGCTCTATTACTCTAATAGGTAAAGATTAGATTCTTAAGTTAACTATAAAGGGTTAAATATCTAGCTAATAAGTATATACTATATACTACTAGGAAAGCTTATATAATCTAGATTAAGTATATAGATATACTACTTAGATTAAGGGGATAGATTAGAGGTTTAGATTAAGTATAATCTAAAGTAGGTTCTCCTAGTGGGGTGCACGTAATATTAGCGCCTAACTACCTTTCTAGTTTCCGGCTTTTATTAGTACGGAATAGTTATAATATTTAACTTACTCTAACCTTTCTAATATCCCTTCTACCTATTCTACCCTCTTACCCTTATAGACCTTCTTCCCTTATAGGAATCCTACCTATAGTTTCTAGTAGTAACTATATTTCTTAAGGGCTACTTTCCCGTGCGGGAATCTACTTATAGCGCGTTATACTATAGCTAGCGCGCATCCTAACTAGATTTCCCTTGCGGCTTAGTTTCCTGCGCGGACCCTTAGTCCTTAGGGTACTTTTTCCTGTATAGGCTTTCTACCCTTAGGGTTATAAAGCCCTTATTCCCTTAGGTTCGTAATACTACCCCCCACCTTAAGGATCTTCGTCCTAAAGATTCCCCTACTAGACTATATCTAGCGTTTAGCTATTTCTTTATTTCCCTCTTCTATAAGTTTTCTTAATATATCTTCTAATAAGCGCAAGCGTAATAATTAGTTAACTAAGCGTAAGTCTCTTATAGAAAAGATTAATATCTTTAGTAAGACAATACCTATCTCTTATAGTGCGTGTTTATTAGTAAACGCGAAACGGAAGAAAGGGGCTCCTAAGGTAGTATATTAGATAGATATTACGGGTTTCTATCGCTATAGTAAGTATATCTAACGCGGTTTATCCTCTTATAATAGGAGTAGTCTTAAGGATTCTAATTATTCGTCCTTAGTCGGGTTTCTTCTAGAGTTTTTACTAATAGTTATTCTAGTTTCCCATCTAAAGAGTACCTTAGATAAAGCTAAGGTAGAGGAGTAGATAGTCCTTAACTTACTATAAAAGAATATAAGTTATCTTTAGCAGGTGCGCAAGCAGCGGGAGTTATTAAAGAAATATAGTAGCCTAATAATTTCTAAGAAGGCTAAGACGGTAGAGGACCTTAAGGAGATTAAGAGACTCGAGTCTAAGGGCCTTAGTAGGGGTCCTTCTAACCCTAAAGGGGCTGCGCCTAGATAATTAATAAAGCGCCTACGTGGCGAGTCCTTAGCTAATAGCGCCGCTATAAGTCCTAACTAGTCTATTAGTTCTCTTAGGGCTAGTTCTACTACTACGCCTCTTAAGACGTCTAAGCTTATTGACTTAGCTTGGCTATCTCTAATACCTAAGTATAATTTTAGGTCCTTTATATTTAAGGAGCTCCTAGTTTTAGGCGATCTAGGTTCTAGTAATAGAAGGTTTCTATAAGGTCTCTATAGCCCTTATAGTTCTCTAGTAGTTCCTAGGTATAGTTCTAGTTTCCTTCCTATTATAGGAGGTATCTAAATTAACTACTAATATAGCCGCTGTTAAGTACCTTTTCTACTACCTAGTCTGTATTTTTATTAGCGTCTAGATTTTCTAGTACTATTTCTTCTATTTATTTAATTAGCGTGGCGTTTTTAGGTACTAGTTCTAGCAGTACTATATAAAAAACGGGTACTATCTTTATATTACTTAGTAGCTTAAGATAGTAATTAACTTTCCCGAGTTTCTCTTTAATTTTAAATAGACTAATTTTCTTAAAATCTAGTTTATTATTTAGACGCCTAGTCTTAATATTTTTTCTAAGGAGGTAGACCTTATCCCCCCTTTTAAGCTTTAGTGCCTCCTAGTACCGTCTATTATAGTAGCGGGATATAAGAAATCTATTATACTCTATATTAAGGCTAAGCTATTTATAAAGTACTTTTAGCTAGTCGGATTAGAGGATTCCTTTCTAGGTAAGAGATTCGCTTAGTATTAGTTCTCTATAAGCTATAGGTTTATACCTATAGTTAGTATAGAACGGTAACTCCTATATAGCTAAGGCCTTTAAACTATTATAGGCGAACTAGGCGAGAGGTAATAGTTTTACCTAGTTATCTTATATATAGTTAAGGTAATAGTAAAGGTATTATTCTAGAGTCTAGTTTATTTATTCTATTTATCTGTCTATTTATAGGTATACTATAGTAGAGAGCTTATATTTAGAACTAAGCTATTGGGTAAGGCTCTACTAGAATTATAAGGTAAATAGGCGATCTCTATCTAAGACAAGCTTATCTAGTAACCTATAGTTACTAAGGATTATCCTAAGGAAGGTATAGGCTAGATCTTCCGTAGTTACCGTTTTTAGATAAGGTAGGTAGTATACGTACTTAGTAAGCCTATTAATAATAACTAGAATTAAGTCGTAGAGCGTGCCAGTTAAGGGCTCTTTTAACTAAGGTAGATCCGTAATAAAGTTAAGTATAATTAACTACTAGGGTTGTTCCGGGGCTAGTAATAGCTAAAGTAGTCTATAGGGTGCGTGTCTCGAGGCCTTACTTTAAATATAAAGGTCGCACTATAAGATTACCCGTTAAATAGTTCTTCTTAGCCCTAGGAAGTAGTAGTTCCTAGAGAGTCTTTTAATCGTTTTATCTATTCCTTAATAACTATATACTAGTACTTCGTAGAGATCTTTAATCAGTTCCTCTTGTAGTAGCTTAGGAATATAGACTAATCCTAAAAATAGGATAGTACTATCTATATCCTTTATCACTTAAGGGTTATTTTTAATCTTACTAAGTTCTTATACTATAGAGTCTTACTTATAGGTGTCTTAGATTTTACGCGTCTAGTTGTTATCGCTAATATATATAACGGGCGCGAGTTGCCTAACTAGGATAAACTCTTCTTTAGTTATTTTATTTAGCTATAGTAAAGCGATGTGTGCTACTATAAGGGTACCGTCTTCCTCTTATTTAAGCACTGCTAGCTATAAACTAGGTTTTCCTACTATATAGTCGGCTCTTCTACTTAGCGCGTCTACGCGAGCGTTCTCGGATCCCTTTCTATAGGTAATCTTTATATTATAGGATGCTAATTCCTTTGCCTACCTAACTTATCTTCTAGTTAATTCTTTAGTAGTTATAAAGTGCGTAAGGTTCTTATAGTTGTAATAGACTATTACTTAGTATTTAGCTCCTTTAAGATAATATCTCTATATTTTAAAAGCTATAACTATAGTAAGCAATTCCTTATTATAGATATTATAGTTAAGCTCTAGGGGTGTTATTTTCCGTAAGTAATACGTAATTAGGTAGAGTCGGCCTTACTCGTCTAGTTAGCTAATATAAGCGCCGATAGCGTAGTTAGAAGCGTTAGTTTCTACTATAATTAGTAGTTCTAGGTTATAAATACCTAAGATAGGGGCTTCGCAGAACATTTACTTTAGAGAATTAAAGGCTATCTACTAGGCTTCTTCCTACTTAAAACTATACTCTTTCTTTATAAGGCGCGTAAGGGGCTTAATTACCTTAGAGTATTTCTTAATAAATTTTTAGTAAAAGTTAGCAAATCTAAGAAAGGATTACATATCTTTTACTATTCTTAGTATCGGCTAATCTTAAATTGCATCCAGTTTCTTATTATCTATACTAACTTATCCTAGTATAATAATAAACCCTAGAAATTCCGTTTTCTAGGTAATCTATTTATATTTCTTAGGTATAATCTATAGGTCTTTCCCTCTTAGAGCTTTAAGAACTTTCTTAATATACTCTATATATTCTTTAAGGGTATCTAAGTAGATAATAATATTATCTAGGTAGGCCGTGTAAAAGATGTCTAAATATAGACGTAGTATCTCGTTTACCAGGCTCTAAAATATTACCAGGGCGTTAGTAAGCCTAAATAGTATTACTATATACTTAAAATATCCTAGGCGCGTTTGGAATACTATTTTCCACTCTTCTCCTTCTTTAATATAAACTAGGTAGTAGCCATTGTAGAGATCGAACTTTATAAAGTACTTCGCGGTTTATAGCTTATCCTATAGTTTGTTAATTCTTAGGAGAGGGTAATAGTTCTTAACTATAATATTATTTAGCTATCGGTAATTAATATAGAGGCGGAGCTTACCGTTCTTCTTAGGGATAAACAAGATAGGGTATCTAGCTAGTAATAATAAAGGTTAGATATATCCTCTTTCTAGGTTCTTTTCTAGGTATTCCTATAAAAACTCTAGCTTAGTTTAAGAGAGCAAGTAGATAGGTTTAAATACAGGTTACGTTTCTAGTATAAGAGGTATTTTATAATCCTAAGGTTAGTATTAAGGTAAAGCTCCTTTTCCTTATTCCTTATAGAGGTCCGTATACTTCTAGAATTATTTTAGTATAGATTCTATATTTAGTAGTAGTAGTTTCTCCTCTAGGGTGTTGGTAGTAGTAGGTCTTATAATACTACTAAGTTCCCTATATATTTACTCGCTAGTTACATCGCCTTTATTAGTCGCTAAGAGATTCCTACTCTTTATACTAACGTTCTATATTTAGCGGCCCTAGTCTTAGCTAGGCTATATAAGCTTCTCTATATTAGCTTTACTATATTACCTATAGATCCTCTAGGGGCAGTCTCCTCTAACTAACTTTAGGCTAGTATCCTTATTCTAAGGCCCCTTATATTCTATAGAGGCTGTAGAATATACGGCAGCTTTCCTATAGTTAGCGAGTATAGGCTTTCCCCTCGTTAGGTAACCTAATTATATGCGTGTAATAATCCTTTATTCTATTTCTTAACTAGGTTTTAGGTAGATAGTATAGACTTATTCTCCTCTATGCTTTATACGCTTTATAGCTCCTAGGAAGATTTCTCTAACTTCTACTAGGCTCTCCTAGCTCTAGCTACTCTAGCTCTCCTAGCTCTAGCTCTTTAAGTTCTAGCTTACTAGCTTGGACTTCTCTAGCTCTAGCTCTTAGCTCTAGCTACTCTTAGTAGGCAACTTAGTTCTTCTAGCTATAGTAAGGTATCTAGTATATTATTTATCTAGAAAGGTAATTTCTTCCGTTCTCCAGTTAATATAGGGTGTATATATTTTTAACTATAGGATACCTAGGATTATATCGTATCCTAGTATTACTATTAGGTTAAGACTAATCTTCTCCTTATAGTTTCCTAGAGATAAGGGTTTAAGTCCTATTTTAATACAGACCTATCCTTTCCTATAGGTTGCCGGGGAGCCATCTACTATACTTAGTAGATACGGATAATCTTTAGTTTAGTATAATAGTTAGTAGCTTATAATAAATTTAGGATTAATAAAGTTTCCTTATACGCTACTATTAATTATTACTACAGCCCGTTTTCCGTAAAAGGTAACGGGTATATATAAGAGTTAGTATAGAGCTAATCCGGTAGGAATTAGTCCGTTTAATATATATAATACCTAGTTAAGGGACCTATCTAATAGCCCCTCCTAGGGTCCCTAACTAGAAAGGCTATCTAGTTTTTTAATAGTTAGCGGTTCCTAACCTCGTCCTATAACTATATATTTAGGTCTTTAGGCGAGGTAAGGGCCGTCTTTCCCTAGTGTATCTAGTATTAATTCTACTTATATCAACAAATAATATTCCCTTACTAAACCCGGTATTACTACTAGATTATATCCAGCTATAAGTCTAGTGTCTAGATAATATAGGGTTATCTACTGTAATTGCCGAATTAGATTTTTCTATATACTCTTAGGCACTTAGCGATTTAGCCGAGCCATTTAGAATCCGCCTACTTAGGTTCCTATTTACTATCTTTAGGTTCGGATCCTTTAGGGGTACTCTTATAAAGTTCTCCTATATTACTATTTACTAGTTCCGTGTCTAGGGGAAGCGTGTTAGCTAGTTTACTAATTATAGGCGCTGCCTAGGTTCGTTTAATAGCATTAACTCTTTATAACTTCTTAGGATACTACCCTATAGCATCTTTATTGCTCTAGTAGATAGAGTAGTCGTTATTGTAGCATGCGGTCTAGCTTATTGCGGCGTAGTTAACTGTTTAGGCTATCGAGGCCTCTTAAGGTTCTTCTATTTAAGCTGTAGACGTAGTGCGCTCGTTTTTCTTTAACTATTAGGAGTATTAGTACCTAGGGCCCTATTTATCTCCGCATTAGACGTACAGTTCTTTATTAAATTAGGCTTATTACTAATCTATCTATTCCTTCCTAGAAGGTTACTTGCCCTACTTCCCTTTCTAGTTGTTGTTTCTCTAGGTACTATCTAGTTCTATAGCATCTCCTCCTTCCTAAGTATAATATAGCCGCGTAGGTTATAAGGTGTTAGAAGAATAGGTTTTCTTATTAAACTATCTTTTATTACATCGCTTGTCTATAAGTAAAGCTAGTTAGATTATTCCTATAAGGGTTTTAGGTTCCTTATAGTATATTATAGCTTCCTTAATTTTATCCTTAAGTCCTTAGTAGTAGAACGTCCGTAGGGTAATATCAGAGTGTCCCTTAGCTAGGTAGGCTACATCTTAGAACTTAGTAGTATAGTCTTATATAGACCCCTTCTATTAGTATATTATAAGAGTATATATTACTTAACGGGTCTTGTTAACTCCACTAAATACTACCTTAAGGGCCTTAGTAAAGTTATAATAATCTCTAAAGATCTCGCGGGTTGCTATAGACTATTAGAACTCGGGTTTAGATTACTTTTCGCGCTTAAAGGGTTAGAACTATTACTCTACTATTCCTTAAAGGTAAGTGCTAGCGTAGAGTACTTTATTAGCTAGGCTAGCGAACTTCCTATAAGAGAAGTAGATATAATTATCTAGTTAGAATAGGAAGTCTTACGTCTTCTTATAATCTCTGTAGTATAGGTTAGGTTTAGGAACCTTAACTTTAGTAGCTAGAGGTACTGCTAATACTTAACTAAGTTATATCCTAAGGACTACGTTCTCGTTACGCAGTTCCAGAATTAGCTAGTATAGCTATTTATTACTAGGAGGGGTATAAGGCGGAGGTGCCTACTAAGGCTACTACGGCTCCGCGTCTCCCATACTAACTATTATATTTAGTATAATAAGTACTACTTATTAGTATTATTTTATAGTAATACTTCCTAATTAGGGATGCCTTCCTTTTCTTACAAGAATAGTAGTTAAAGTATAATAATAGGCCTCTTCTACTAGGTTTTAGAGTCGCCTAGTAGGTAATTAGATTAAAGGTTTTACCTTAAGGACAAGAGCGGGGAGGCAATAATTAGAGAAGAAAGTAATTATATATACGCCGGGCGCAATAAGGCTCTATTACTCTAATAGGTAAAGATTAGATTCTTAAGTTAACTATAAAGGGTCAAATATCTAGCTAATAAGTATATACTATATACTACTAGGAAAGCTTATACAATCTAGATTAAGTATATAGATATACTACTTAAATTAAGGGGATGGATTAGAGGTTTAGATTAAGCATAATCTAAAGTAGGTCCTCCTAGTAGGGTGCACGTAATATTAGCGCCTAACTACCTTTCTAGTTTCCGGCTTTTATTGGTGTAGAATAGTTATAATATTTAACTTACTCTAACCTTCCTAATATCCCTTCTACCTATTCTACCCTCTTACCCTTATAGACCTTCTTCCCCTACGGGAATCCTGCCTATAGTTTCTAGTAGTAACTATATTCCTTAAGGGCTACTTTCCCGTGCGGGAATCTACTTATAGCGCGTTATACTATAGCTAGCGCGCATCCTAACTAGATTTCCCTTGCGGCTTAGTTTCCCGCGCGGACTCTTAGTCCTTAGGGTACTTTTTCCCGTGTAGGCTTTCTACCCTTAGGGTTATAAAGCCCTTATTCCCTTAGGTTTATAATATAGGGCTAGTTTCGCTACTACACCTCTTAAGATATCTAAGCTTATTAACTTAGCTTAGCTATCTCTAATACCTAAGTGCGATTTTAGGTTCTTTATATTTAAGGAGCCTCTAGTTTAGGTTAATTAGGGTTTTAATAATAGAAGGTTTCTATAAGGTCTCTATAGCTATTATAGTTCTCTAGTAGTTCCTAGGTATAGTCTTAGTCTCCTTCCTATTATAGGAGGTATCTAAATTAACTATTAATATAGCTACTATTAAGTACCTTTTCTACTACCTAGTCTATATTTTTATTAGCGTCTAGATTTTCTAGTACTATTTCTTCTATTTATTTAATTAGCGTAGCGTTTTCGGGTGCTAGTTCTAGTAGTACTATATAAAAAATAGGTACTATCTTTATATTACTTAGTAGCTTAAGATAGTAATTAACTTTCCCGAGTTTTTCTTTAATTTTAAATAGACCAATTTTCTTAAAATCTAGTTTATTATTTAGACGCTTAGTCTTAATATTCTTTCTAAGGAGGTAGACCTTATCCCCCCTTTTAAGCTTTAGTACCTTCTAGTACTATCTATTATAGTAGCGGGATATAAGAAATCTATTATACTCTATATTAAGGCTAAGCTATTTATAAAGTACTTTTAGCTAGTTAGATTAGAGGATTCCTTTCTAGGTAAGGGATTTACTTAGTATTAGTTCTCTATAAGCTGTAGGTTTATACCTATAGTTAGCGTAGAATAGTAACTCTTATATAGCTAAGGCCTTTAAACTATTATAGGCGAACTAGACAAGAGGTAATAGTTTTACCTAGTTATCTTATACGTAGTTAAGGTAATAGTAAAGGTATTATTCTAGGGTCTAGTTTATTTATTCTATTTATCTATCTGTTTACGGGTGTACTATAGTAGAAAGTTTATACTTAGAACTAAGCTATTAGGTAAGGCTCTACTAGAATCGCGAGGTAAATAGGCAATCTCTATCTAAAACAAGCTTATCTAGTAACCTATAGTTACTAAAGATTATTCTAAGAAAGGTATAGGCTAGGTCTTCTATAGTTACTATTTTTAAGTAAGGTAGGTAGTATACGTACTTAGTAAGCCTATTAATAATAACTAGGATTAAGTTATAGAGCGTGCTAGTTAAGGGCTCTTTTAACTATAGTAGATCCGTAATAAAGTTAAGTATAATTAACTACTAGGGTCGTTCCGGGGCTAGTAATAGTTAAAGAAGTCTATAGGGTGCGTGTCTTAAGGCCTTACTTTAAATATAGAGGTTATACAATAAGATTACCTATATTATAAACCTAAGGGGATAAGAGCTTTATAACCCTAAAGGTAGAAAGCCTATATAGGAAAAAGCACCCTAAGAACTAAGGGTCCGCGCAGGAAACTAAGCCGTAAGGGAAATCTAGTTAGGATACGCGCTAGCTATAGTATAACGCGCTATAAGTAGATTCCTATATAGGAAAGTAGCCCTTAAGGAATATAGTTACTACTAGAAACTATAGGCAGGATTCCTGTAGGGGAAGAAGGTTTATAAGGATAAGAGGGTAGAATAGGTAGAAGGGATATTAGGAAGGTTAGAGTAAGTTAAATATTATAACTATTCTGTACTAATAAAAGCTAGAAACTAGAAAGATAGTTAAGTACTAATATTACATACACCCTACCAGGAGGACCTACTTTAGATTATACTTAATCTAAACCTCTAATCTATCCCCTTAATCTAAGTAGCATATCTATATACTTAATCTAGATTATATAAGCTTTCCTAGTAGTATATAGTATACACTCGTTAGCTAGACATTTAACCCTTTATAGTTAACTTAAGAATCTAATCTTTACCTATTAGAGTAACAGAGCCTTATTACGCCCGGCGTATATATAATTACTTCCTTCTCTAATTATTACCTCCCCGCTCTTATTCTTAAGGTAAAACCTTTAACCTAATTACCTACTAGGCGACTCTAAAACCTAGTAGAAGAGGCCTATTATTATAACCTACTAAATAGTTCTTCTTAGCCCTAGGAAGTAGTAATTCCTAGAGAGTCTTTTAATTATCTTATCTATTCCTTAATAACCGTGTACTAGTACTTTATAGAGATCTTTAATTAGTTCCTCTTATAGTATTTTAGGAATATAGACTAATCCTAAAAATAGAATAGTACCATCTAGGTCCTTTATTACTTAAGGGTTATTTTTAATCTTACTAAGTTCTTATACTATAGAGTCTTACTTATAGGTATCTTAGATTTTACGCGTCTAGTCGTTATTACTAATACGTATAACTAGCGCGAGTTACCTAACTAGGATAAACTCTTCTTTAGTTATTTTACTTAGCTATAGTAAAGTAATATATACTACTATAAGGGTACCGTCTTCCTCTTATTTAAGCACCGCTAGCTATAAACTAGGTTTTCCTACTATATAGTTAGCTCTTCTACTTAGCGTATCTACGCGAGCGTTCTTAGATCCCTTTCTATAGGTAATCTTTATATTATAGGATACTAACTCCTCTACCTACCTAATTTATCTTCTAGTTAATTCTTTAGTAGTTATAAAGTACGTAAGGTTCTTATAGTTATAATAGACTATTACTTAGTATTTAGCTCCTTTAAGATAATATCTCTATATCTTATATAATAATAGGCCTCTTCTACTAGGTTTTAGAGTCGCCTAGTAGGTAATTAGGTTAAAGGTTTTATCTTAAGGATAAGAGTAGGGAGGCAATAATTAGAGAAGGAAGTAATTATATATATACTAGGCGTAATAAGGCTCTATTACTCTAATAGGTAAAGATTAGATTCTTAAGTTAACTATAAAGAGTTAAATATCTAGCTAATAAGTATACACTATATACTACTAGGAAAGCTTATATAATCTAGATTAAGTATATAGATATACTACTTAGATTAAGGGGATAGATTAGAGGTTTAGATTAAGTATAATCTAAAGTAGGTCCTTCTAGTAGGGTATACGTAATATTAGCGCCTAACTACCTTTCTAGTTTCTAGCTTTTATTAGTATAGAATAGTTATAATATTTAACTTACTCTAACCTTCTTAATATCCCTTCTACCTATTCTACTCTCTTACTCTTATAGACCTTCTTCCTCTATAGGAATCCTACCTATAGTTTCTAGTAGTAACTATATTTCTTAAGAGCTACTTTCCCGTATAGGAATCTACTTATAGCGCGTTATACTATAGCTAGCGCGTATCCTAACTAGATTTTCCTTACAGCTTAGTTTCCCGCGTAGACCCTTAGTTCTTAGGGTACTTTTTCCTATATAGGCTTTCTACCCTTAGGGTTATAAAGCCCTTATCCCCTTAGGTTTATAATACTACCCCCTACCTTAAGGATCTTCGTCCTAAAGATTTCCCTACTAGACTATATTTAGTATTTAGCTATTCTTTTAGTTTCCTCTTCTATAAGTTTTCTTAATATATCTTCTAATAAGCGCAAGCGTAATAATTAGTTAACTAAGTATAAGTTACTTATAGAAAAGATTAATATCTTTAGTAAAACAATACCTATCCCTTATAGTATATATTTATTAGTAAATATAAAACGGAAGGAGGGGACTCCTAAGGTAGTATATTAGATAAATATCGCGGGTTTCTATCGCTATAGCAAGTGTACCCGACGTGGTTTATCCTCTTATAACAGGAGTAGTCTTAAGGATTCTAATTATTTGTCTTTAGTTAAGTTTCTTCTAGAGTTTTTACTAATAGTTATTCTAGTTTCCTACCTAAAGAGTACCTTAGATAAAGCTAAGGTAGAGGAGTAGATAGTCCTTAACTTACTATAAAAGAATATAAGTCGTCTTTAGCGGGTATATAAGCAGCAGAAGTTATTAAAGAAATATAGTAGCTTAATAATTTCTAAGAAGGCTAAGACGGTAGAGGACCTTAAGGAGATTAAGAGACTTAAGTCTAAGAGCCTTAGTAGAGGTCCTCTTAACCCTAAAGGGGCTGCGCCTAGACGATTAATAAAGCGCCTATATAGTAAGTCCTTAGCTAATAGCGCCGCTATAGGTCCTAATTAGTCTATTAGTTCTCCTAGGGCTAGTTCTACTACTATACCTCTTAAGATATCTAAGCTTATTAACTTAGCTTAGCTGTCTCTAATACCTAAGTTTAATTTTAGGTCCTTTATATTTAAGGAGCTTCTAGTTTTAGGCGATCTAGGTTCTAGCAATAGAAGGTTTTAATAAGGTCTCTATAGCTATTATAGTTCTCTAGTAGTTCCTAAGTATAGTCCTAGTCTCCTTCCTATTATAGGAGGTATCAGAATTAACTACTAATATAGCTACTATTAAGTACCTTTTCTACTACCTAGTCTATATTTTTATTAGCGTCTAGATTTTCTAGTACTATTTCTTCTATTTATTTAATTAGCATAGCGTTTTTAGGTGCTGGTTCTAGCAGTACTATATAAAAAACGGGTACTATCTTTATATTACTTAGTAGCTTAAGACGGTAATTAACTTTCCTAAGTTTCTCTTTAATTTTAAATAGACTAATTTTCTTAAAATCTAGTTTATTATTTAGATACCTAGTCTTAATATTTTTCCTAAGGAGATAGACCTTATTCCCTCTTTTAAGCTTTAGTACCTCCTAGTACTATCTATTATAGTAGCGGGATATAAGAAATCTATTATACTCTATATTAAGGCTAAGCTATTTATAAAGTACTTTTAGCTAGTTAGATTAGAGGATTCCTTTCTAGGCAAGGGATTCGCTTAGTATTAGTTCTCTATAGGCTATAGGTTTATACCTATAGTTAGTATAGAACGGTAACTCTTATATAGCTAAGGCCTTTAAACTATTATAGGCGAACTAGGCAAGAGGTAATAGTTTTACCTAGTTATCTTATATATAGTTAAGGTAATAGCGAAGGTATTATTCTAGAGTCTAGTTTATTTATTCTATTTATCTATCTATTTATAGGTATACTATAGTAGAGAGCTTATATTTAGAACTAAGCTATCGGGTAAGGCTCTACTAGAATTATAAGATAAATAGGCGATCTCTATCTAAGATAAGCTTATCTAGTAACCTATAGTTACTAAGGATTATTCTAAGAAAGATATAGGCTAGATCTTCCATAGTTACTATTTTTAGGTAAGGTAGGTAGTATACGTACTTAGTAAGCCTATTAATAATAACTAGAATTAAGTTGTAGAGCGTGCTAGTTAAGGGCTCTTTTAACTAAGATAGATCTGTAATAAAGTTAAGTATAATTAACTACTAGGGTCGTTCTAGGGCTAGTAATAGCTAAAGTAGTCTATAGGGTACGTGTCTCGAGGCCTTACTTTAAATATAAAGGTTATACTATAAGATTACCTATTAAATGGTTCTTCTTAGCCCTAGGAAGTAGTAGTTCCTAGAGAGTCTTTTAATTATTTTATCTATTCCTTAATAACTGTATACTAGTACTTTATAGAGATCTTTAATTAGTTCCTCTTATAGTAGCTTAGGAATATAGACTAATCCTAAAAATAGGATAGTGCCGTCTATATTCTTTATTACTTAAGGGTTATTTTTAATCTTACTAAGTTCTTATACTATAGAGTCTTACTTGTAGGTATCTCGGATTTTACGCATCCCGTCGTTATCGCCAATACGTATAACGGGCGCAAGTTATCTAACTAGGATAAACTCTTCTTTAGTTATTTTATTTAGCTATAGTAAAGTAATATATACTACTATAAGGGTACCGTCTTCCTCTTATTTAAGCACTACTAGCTATAAACTAGGTTTTCCTACTATATAGTCGGCTCTTCTACTTAGCGCGTCTACGCGAGCGTTCTTAGATCCCTTTCTATAGATAATCTTTATATTATAGAATACTAATTCCTCCGCCCACCTAACTTATCTTCTAGTTAATTCTTTAGTAGTTATAAAGTATATAAGGTTCTTATAGTTGTAATAGACTATTACTTAGTATTTAGCTCCTTTAAGGTAATATCTCTATATCTTAAAAGCTATAACTATAGTAAGTAATTTCTTATTATAGATATTATAGTTAAGCTCGGAGGGTGTTATCTTCTATAAATAATACGCAATTAGGTAGAGTCGGCCTTACTTATCTAGTTAGCTAATACAAGCGCCAATAGCGTAGTTAGAAGCATTAGTTTCTACTATAATTAGTAGTTCTAGGTTATAAATACCTAAGATAGGGGCTTTATAGAATATTTACTTTAGAGAGTTAAAGACTATCTACTAGGCTTCTTCCTACTTAAAACTATACTCTTTCTTTATAAGGCGCGTAAGTAGCTTAATTACCTTAGAGTATTTCTTAATAAATTTTTAGTAAAAGTTAGCAAATCTAAGAAAGAATTATACATCTTTTACTATCCTTAGTATTAGCTAATCTTAAATTGCGTCTAGTTTCTTATTATCTATACTAACTTATCCTAGTATAATAATAAACCCTAGAAATTCCGTTTTCTAGGTAATCTATTTATATTTCTTAGGTATAATTTATAGGTCTTTCCCTCTTAAAGCTTTAAGAACTTTCTTAATATACTCTATATATTCTTTAAGGGTATCTAAGTAGATAATAATATTATCTAGGTAGGCCGTGTAAAAGATATCTAAATATAGACGTAGTATCTTATTTATAAGGCTCTAGAAAGTTACTAGGGCGTTAGTAAGCCTAAATAGTATTACTATATACTTAAAATATCCTAGGCGCGTTTAGAATACTATTTTCTACTCTTCTCCTTCTTTAATATAAACTAGGTAGTAGCTATTATAGAGATTAAACTTTATAAAGTACTTCGCGGTTTATAGCTTATTCTATAGTTTATTAATTCTTAGGAGAGAGTAACAGTTCTTAACTATAATATTATTTAGCTATTAGTAATTAATGTAGAGGCGGAGCTTGCCGTTCTTCTTAGGGATAAATAAGATAGGGTATCTAGCTAGTAATAATAAAGGTTAGATATATCCTCTTTCTAGGTTCTTTTCTAGGTATTCCTATAAAAACTCTAGCTTAGTTTAAGAGAGCAAGTAGATAGGTTTAAATATAGGTTATATTTCTAGTATAAGAGGTATTTTATAATCCTAAGGTTAGTATTAAGGTAAAGCTCCTTTTCCTCGTTCCTTATAGAGGTCCGCGTACTTCTAGAATTATTTTAGTATAGATTCTATATTTAGTAGTAGTAGTTTCTTCTCTAGGGTGTTAGTAGTAGTAGGTCTTATAATACTACTAAGTTCCCTATATATTTACTCGCTAGTTATATTACCTTTATTAGTTACTAAGAGATTCCTACTCTTTATACTAACGTTCTATATTTAGTAGCCCTAGTCTTAGCCGGGCTACGTAAGCTTCTTTATATTAGCTTTACTATATTACCTATAGATCCTCTAGGGGTAGTCTCCTCTAACTAACTTTAGGCTAGTATCCTTATCCTAAGACCCCTTATATTCTATAGAGGCTACAGAATATACGGTAGCTTTCCTATAGTTAGCAAGTATAGGCTTTCCCCTTATTAGGTAACCTAGTTATATATATATAATAATCCTTTATTCTATCTCTTAACTAGGTTTTAGGTAGATAGTATAGACTTGTTCTCCTCTATACTTTATACGCTTTATAGCCCCTAGGGAGATCTCTCTAACTTCTACTAGGCTCTCCTAGCTCTAGCTACTCTAGCTCTCTTAGCTCTAGCTCTTTAAGTTCTAGCTTATAGGCTTAGACTTCTCTAGCTCTAGCCCTCGGCTCTAGCTACTCTTAGTAGGCAACTTAGTTTTCCTAGCTATAGTAAGATATCTAATATATTATTTATCTAAGAAGGTAATTTCTTCTATTCTCTAGTTAATATAGGGTGTATATATTTTTAACTATAGGATGCCTAGGATTATATTATATCCTAGTATTACTATTAGGTTAAGACTAATCTTCTCCTTATAGTTTCCTAGAGACAAGGGGTTAAGTCCTATTTTAATACGGACCTATCCTTTCCTATAGGTTACTAGGGAGCCGTCTACTATACTTAGTAGATATAGATAATCTTTAGTTTAGTATAATAGTTAGTGGCTTATAATAAATTTAGGATTAATAAAGTTCCCTTATACGCTACTATTAATTATTACTACGGCCCGTTTTCTATAAAAGGTAATGGGTATATATAAGAGTTAGTATAGAGTTAATCTAGTAGGAATTAGTCTATTTAATATATATAATACTTAGTTAAGGGACCTGTCTAATAGCCCCTCCTAGGGTCTCTAACTAGAGAGGCCGTCTAGTTTTTTAATAGTTAGTAGTTCCTAACCTTATCTTATAACTATATATTTAGGTCTTTAGGCAAGGTAAGGGCCGTTTTTCCCTAGTATATCTAGTATTAATTCTACTTATATTAATAAACGATATTCCCTTACTAAACCTAGTAGTACTACTAGGTTATATCTAGCTATAAGTCTAGTGTCTAGGTAATATAGGGTTGTCTACCGTGTTTGCTAAATTAGATTTTCCTATATACTTTTAGGTACTTAGTAATTTAGCCGAGCTATTTAGAATCCGCCTGCTTAGGCTCTTATTTACTATCTATTATAAACCTAAGGGGATAAGGGCTTTATAACCCTAAGGGTAGAAAGCCCGCACGGGAAAAAGCACCCTAAGAACTAAGGGTCCGCGCGGGAAACTAAGCTATAAGGGAAATCTAGTTAGGATGCGCGCAAGCTATAGCGCGACGCGCTATAGGTAGATTCCTGCACGGGAAAGCAGCCCTTAAGGAATAATAGTTACTGCTGGAAACTATAGGCAGGATTCCTGTAGGGGAAGAAGGTCTATAAGGGTAAGAGGGTAGAATAGGTAGAAGGGATATTAGGAAAGTTAGAGTAAGTTGAATATTATAACCGTTCCGCACTAATAAAAGCCGGAAACTAGAAAGGTGGTTAGGCGCTAATATTACGTGCACCCTACTAAGAGGACCTACTTTAGATTATGCTCGATCTAAACCTCTAATCTATCCCCTCAATCTAAGTAGTATATCTATATACTCGATCTAGATTATATAGCTTTCCTGGTAGTATATAGTGTATACTCGTTAGCTAGACATTTAACCCTTTATAGTTAACTTAAGAATCTAATCTTCACCTATTAGAGTAATAGAGCCTTATTACGCCTGGTGTACATATAATTACTTCCTTCTCTAATTATTACCTTCCTACTCTTGTCCTTAAGGTAAAACCTTTAACCTAATTACCTACTAGGCGACTCCGAAACCTAGTAGAAGAGGCCTGTTGTTACACTTTAACTACTATCCTTATAAGAAAAGGAAGGCATCCCTAATTAGGAAGTATTACCCTAAAATAATACTAATAAGCAGTACTCGTTATGCTAAATATAATAGTTAGTATAGGAGACGCGGAGCCGTAGTAGCCTTAGCAGGTACCTCCGCCTTACACCCCTCCTAGTAATAAATAGCTATACTAACTAATCCTAGAACTGCGCAACGAGAACGCAGTCCTTAGGATATAACTTAGTTAAGTATTAGCGGCACCTCTAGCCACTAAAGTTAAGGTTCCTAAACCTAACCTATACTATAGAGATTGTAAGAAAACGCAAGACTTCCTATTCTAACTAGATGATTACATCTACTTCTCTTATAGGAAATTCGCTAGTCTAGCCGACGAAGTGCTCTACGCTAGTACTTACCTATAAGGAATAGTAGAGTAATAGTTCTAACCTTTTAAACGCGAAAAACAATCTAAGCCCGAGTTCTAATAGTCTATAGCAACCCGCGAAATCTTCGGAGACTACTGTAACTTTACTAAGGCCCTTAAGGCAGCATTTAGTAGAGTTAATAAGATACGTTAAGCAACGTACACCCTTATAACCTACTAATAGAAGGGGTTGGTGTAAGACTATACTACTAAGTTCTAAGATATAGCCTACCTAGCTGAGGGATACTCCAATATTACTTTGTAAACGTTCTACTACTAAGAACTTAAGGACGAAATTAAGAAAGTAATAACCTACTATAAGAAACCCGAAAACCTTATAGGAATAATCTAACTAGCTTTACTTATAGACAAGCGACGTAATAAAAGATAGTTTAAGAAGAAAACCTACTCTTCTAATACCTTATAACCCACGCGGCTATATTATACCTAGAAAGGAGGAGATGCTATAGAACTAGATAGTACCTAGAGAAGCAACGATAAAAAAGAGAAGCAAGGCAAGCGACCTCCTAGGAAGGAATAGATAGATTAGTAATATGCCTAATTTAATAAAGGACTGTGCGTCCGATATAGAGATAAATAGGGCCCTAGGCACTAATACTCCTAACAGTTAAAGAAGAACGAGCGCACTACGTCTACGGCTTAGATAGAAGAACCTTAAGAGGCCTTAATAGCCTAGACGGTTAACTACGCCGCAATAAGCTAGACCGTATACTACGACAATAACTGCTCTACTTACTAGAGCGATAAAGATACTATAGAATAGTATCCTAAGAAGTTATAAAGAGTTAATACTATTAAACGAATCCGGGCAGCGCCTATAATTAGCGAACTAGCTGACGCGTTTCCCCTAGACACGGAACTAGTAAATAGCAATATAGGAGAACTTTATAAGAGCACGCCTAAACCTAAGGCGGAATCTAAAGACAGCAAATAAGAGCCCGAGAATGCGGATTCTAAATAGCTTGGCTAAATTGCTAAGTGCCTAAAAGTACACGGGAAAATCTAATTTAGTAAACACGGCAGATAACCCTACATTACCTAGATACCGGACTTATAGCTAGATATAACCTAGTAATAATACTAGGTTTAGCAAGGGAATATCATTTGTGGACATAAGTAGAACTAATACTAGATATACTAGGGAAAGACGGCCCTTACCTTACCTAAAGACCTAAATATATAGTTATAAGATAAGGTTAGGAACCGACAACTATTAAAAAACTAGACGGCCTCCCTAGTTAGGGACCCTAGGAGGGGCCGTTAGACAGGTCCCTTAACTAGGTATCCCGTATATTAAATAGACTAATTCCTACTGGATTAGCTCTATACTAACTCTTATACGTACCCGTTATCTTTTACGGAAAACGGGCCGTAGTAATAATTAATAGTAGCGCCTAAGGGAACTTTATTAACCCTAAATTTATTATAAGCTACTAACTATTATACTAAACTAAAGATTATCCGTACCTACTTAGTATAGTAGACGGCTCCTCGGTAACCTATAGGAAGGGATAGGTCCGTATTAAAATAGGACTTAACCCCTTATCTCTAGGAAACTACAAGGAGAAGATTAGCCTTAACCTAATAGTAATACTAGGATATAATATAATCCTAGGCATCCTATAGTTAAAAATGTATACACCCTATATTAACTAGAGAACGGAAGAAATTACCTTCCCGGATAAATAGTATATTAGACACCTCGCTATAGCTAGGAGGACTAAGTTGCCTACTAAGAGTAGCTAAAGCTAAGAGCTAGAGCTAGAGAAGTCTAAGCTAGTAAGCTAGAACTTAAAGAGCTAGAGCTAGGAGAGCTAGAGTAGCTAGAGCTAGGAGAGCCTAGTAGAAGTTAGAGAGATCTCCCTAGGGGCTATAAAGCGTATAAAGCGCAGAGGAGAATAAGTCTATACTATCTACACGAAACCTAGTTAAGAGATAGAATAAAGGATTATTACACGTATATAATTAGGTTACCTAATAAGGGGAAAGCCTATACTCGCTAACTATAGGAAAGCTACCGCGCATTCCGCAGCCTCTATAGAATATAAGGGGCCTTAAGATAAGAATACTAGCCTAAAGTTAGTTGGAGGAGACTACCCCTAGAGGATCTATAGGCGATATAGTAAAGCTAACCTAGAACGGCTTACGCAGCCCGGCTAAGACCGAGGCCGCTAAATATAGAACGTTAGTATAAAGAGTAGGAATCTCTTAGTAACTAATAAAGGTAATATAACTAGCGAGCAAACATATAGGGAACTCGGCGGTATTATAAGACCTACTACTACTAACACCCTAGAGAAGAAACTACTGCTACTAAATATAGAATCTATACTAAAATAATTCTAGAAGTACGCGGACCTCTATAAGGAATAAGGAAAAGAAGCTTTATCTTAATACTAACCTTAGGATTACGAAATACCTCTTGTGCTAGGAACGTAACCCGCGTTTAAACCTATCTACTCGCTCTCTTAAACTAAGCTAGAGTTTTTACAGGAATACCTAGAAAAGAACCTAGAAAGAGGATATATCTAACCTTTGTTATTACCGGCCGGATACCCTATCTTGTTTATCCCTAAGAAGAACGGCAAGCTCTGCCTCTGCGTCGATTACTAATAGCTAAATAATATTATAGTTAAGAACTGTTATCCTCTCCTAAGAATCGACGAACTATAGGACAAGCTATAAACTATAAAGTACTTTACAAAGTTTAATCTCCGCGATAGCTACCACCTAGTTTATATTAAAGAAGAAGAAGAGTAGAAAACAGTATTCTAAACGCGCCTAGGATATTTTAAGTATATAGTAATACCGTTTAGGCTTACTAACGCCCTAGTAACTTTCTAGAGCCTTATAAACGAGACACTACGTCCGTATTTAGATATCTTTTACACGGCCTACCTAGACGATATTATTATCTACTTAGATACCCTTAAAGAATATATAGAGTATATTAAGAAAGTTCTTAAAGCTCTAAGAGGGAAAGACCTACAGATCGCACCTAAGAAATATAAATAGATTACCTAGAAAACGGAATTTCTAGGGTTTGTTATTACACTAGGACAAGTTAGTATAGACGACAAAAAACTAGACGCTATTTAAGATTAGCCGATACTAAGGACGGTAAAAGATATATAATCCTTTCTTAGATTTGCTAACTTTTACTAAAAATTTATTAAGAAATACTCTAAAGTAATCGAGCTACTTACGCGCCTTATAAAGAAAGAGTATAGTTTTAAGTAAGAAGAAGCCTAGTAGATAGCCTTCGACTCTCTAAAGCGAATATTCTGCGAAGCCCCTATCTTAGGTATTTATAACCCGGAACTACTAATTACGGTGGAAACCGACGCTTCCGACTACGCCATCGGCGCTTATATTAGCTAACTAGACGAGCAAGGCCGACTCTACCTAATTGCGTACTACTCGCGGAAGATAACACCCCTAGAGCTTAACTACAATATCTATAATAAGGAATTACTTGCTATAGTTATAGCCTTTAAGATATGGAGACATTACCTTAAAGGAGCTAAATACTAAGTAATAGTCTACTACGACTACAAGAACCTTATATACTTTATAACTACTAAGAAATTAACTAGAAGACAAGTTAGGTGGGCGGAGGAATTAGCATCCTATAATATAAAGATTACCTATAGAAAGGGATCCGAGAACGCTCGTGTAGATGCGCTAAGTAGAAGAGCCGACTATATAGTAGGAAAACCTAGTTTATAGCCAGCAGTGCTTAAACAAGAGGAAGACGGTACCCTTATAGTAGTATATATTGCTTTACTATAGCTAAACAAAATAACTAAAGAAGAGTTTATCCCGGTTAGACAACTCGCGCCCGTTATACGCATCGGTAATAATAACTAGACGCGTAAAATCTAAGATACCTACAAGCAAGACTCTATAGTATAAGAACTTAGTAAGATTGAGAATAACCCTTAAGTGATAAAGAATACAGACGGCACTATCCTATTTTTAGGATTAGTCTACGTTCCTAAGCTACTATAGGAGGAACTAATTAAAGATCTCTATAAAGTACTAGTACACGGTTATTAAGAAATAGATAAGACGATTAAAAGACTCTCTAGGAATTACTACTTCCTAGGGCTAAGAAGAACTATTTAGCGGGTAATCTCGTAGTGCAACCTCTACATTTAAAGCAAGGCCTTAAGACACGCACCCTATAGACTCCTTTAACTATTACTGGCCCCGGAACGACCCTAGTAGTTAATTACGCTTAACTTTATTATAGATCTACCACAGTTAAAAGAGCCCTTAACTGGCACGCTCTACGACTCGATCCTAGTTATTGTTAATAGGCTTACTAAGTACGCATACTACCTACCTTACCTAAAAACGGCAACTATAGAAGATCTAGCCTACACCTTCCTTAGGATAATCCTTAGTAACTATAGGTTACTAGATAAGCTCGTCTTAGATAGAGATCGCCTATTTACCTTGCAATTCTAGTAGAGCCTTACCCGTTAGCTAGGTTCTAAATATAAGCTATTAACAACGGTACACCTACAAACAGACGGATAAATAGAATAAATAAACTAGACCCTAGAATAATACCTTCGCTGTTACCTTAACTACGCATAAGATAACTGGGTAAAACTATTACCTCTCGCCTAGTTCGCCTATAATAGTTTAAAGGCCTTAGCTACACAAGAGTTACCGTTCTACGCTAACTATAGGTATAAACCTACAGCTTATAGAGAACTAATACTAAGCGAATCCCTTGCCTAAAAAGGAATCCTCTAATCTAACTAGCTAAAAGCACTTTATAAACAGCTTAGCCTTAATATAGAGTATAATAGATTTCTTATATCTTGCTACTATAATAGACGGTACTAGGAGGCACCGAAGCTTAAAAGGGGGGATAAGGTCTACCTTCTTAGGAAAAACATTAAGACTAGGCGTCTAAATAATAAACTAGACTTTAAGAAAATTAGTCTATTTAAAATTAAAGAGAAACTTAGAAAAGTTAACTACCGTCTTAAGCTACCAAGTAACATAAAGATAGTACCCGTTTTTTACGTAGTACTACTAGAACTAGCACCTAAAAACGCCACGCTAATTAAATAAATAGAAGAAATAGTACTAGAAAATCCAGACGC
The DNA here is from genome assembly GCA_023082095.1 of Dothiorella sarmentorum. NCBI lineage: Eukaryota > Fungi > Ascomycota > Dothideomycetes > Botryosphaeriales > Botryosphaeriaceae > Dothiorella > Dothiorella sarmentorum. The sequence goes on along the minus strand of JAJMVL010000208.1, from coordinate 2,370 downwards.
CGACGAAAACATAGACTAGGTAGTAGAAAAGGTACTTAATAGTAGCTATATTAACGGTTAATTTAGATACCTTATATAATAGGAAGGAGACTGGGACTATACCTGGGAACTACTAGAGAACTACGATAGCTATAGAGATCTTATTAATAACTTCTATCGCTAAAACCCGGATCGACCCAAACCGGAAGCTCCTTAAATATAAAGGACCTAAAATTATACTTAGGTATTAGAGACAGCTAAGCTAAGTTGATAGGCTTAGATGTCTTAAGAGGCGTAGTAGTAGAACTAGCCCTAGGAGAACTAACAGACTAGTTAGGACCTACAGCGGCGCTATTAGCTAAGGACTCGCTACGTAGGCGCTTTATTAATCGTCTAGGCGCAGCCCCTTTAGGGTTAGAAGGACCCCTACTAAGGCCCTTAGACTCGAGTCTCTTAATCTCCTTAAGGTCCTCCACCGTCTTAGCCTTCTTAGAAATTATTAAGCTACTACGTTTCTTTAATAACTCCCGCTGCTTACGCACCCGCTAAAGACGACTTATATTCTTTTATAGTAAGTTAAGAACCATCTACTCCTCTACCTCGGCTTTATCTAAGGTACTCTTTAGATAGGAAACTAGAATAACTATTAGTAAAAACTCTAGAAGAAACCCGACTAAGGACGAACAATTAGAATTCTTAAGACTACTCCTATTATAAGAGGATAAACCGCGCTAGGTATACTTACTATAGTAATGGAAACCCGCGACATCCATCCGATATACTACCTTAGGAGCCCCTTCCTTCCGTTTCGCGTTCGCTAATAAACACGCACTATAAGGGATAGGTATCGTCTTACTAAAGATATTAATCTTTTCTGCAAGAGACTTACGCTTAGTTAACTAATTATTACGCTTGCGCTTATTAGAAGATATATTAAGAAAACTTATAGAAGAGGGAAATAAAGAAATAGCTAAACGCTAGATATAGTCCGGCAGGGGAATCTTTAGGACGAAGATCCTTAAGGTAGGGGGTAGTGTTACGAACCTAAGGGGATAAGGGCTTTATAACCCTAAGGGTAGAAAGCCTGCACGGGAAAAAGTACCCTAAGGACTAAGGGTCCGCGCGGGAAACTAAGCCGCAAGGGAAATCCAGTTAGGATGCGCGCAAGCTATAGTACGACGCGCTATAGGCAGATTCCTGCACGGGAAAGCAGCCCTTAAGGAATAATAGTTACCGCCGGAAACTATAGGCAGGATTCCCGTAGGGGAAGAAGGTCTATAAGGGTAAGAGGGTGGAATAGGCAGAAGGGATATTAGGAAGGTTAGAGTAAGTCGAATATTATAACTATTCTGCACCGATAAAAGCCGGAAACTAGAAAGGTAGTTAGGCGCTAATATTACGTGCACCCTACTAAGAGGACCCACTTTAGATTATGCTTAATCTAAACCTCTAATCTATCCCCTCGATCTAAGTAGCATATCTATATACTTGATCTAGATTGTATAGCTTTCCTAGTAGTATATAGTGCATACTTATTAGCTAGATATTTAACTCTTTGTAGTTAACTTAAGAATCTAATCTTCACCTATTAGAGTAATAGAGCCTTATTACGCCCGGCGTACACGTAATTACTTCCTTCTCTAATTATTGCCTCCCTACTCTTATCCTTAAGGTAAAACCTTTAACCTAATTACCTACTAGGCGACTCCGAAACCTAGTAGAAGAGGCCTGTTGTTACACTATCTTTAGATTTAGCCTTAGGTTTAGGCGTGCTCTTGTAAAGTTCTCCCGTATTACTATTTACTAGTTCCGTGTCTAGGGGAAGCGCGTTAGCTAGTTCGCTAATTATAGGCGCTGCCCGGGTTCGTTTAATAGTATTAACTCTTTATAACTTCTTAGGATACTACTCTATAGTATTCTTATTGCTCTAGTAGGTAGAGTAGTTATTATTATAGCATGCGGTCCAGCTTATCGCGGCGTAGTTAACTGTCTAGGCTATTAAGGCCTCTTAGGATTCTTCTATTTAAGCTGTAGACGTAGTACGCTCGTTCTTCTTTAATTAATAGGAGTATTAGTACCTAGGGCCCTATTTGTCTCCGTATTAGACGTATAGTCCTTTATTAAATTAGGCTTATTACTAATCTATCTACTCCTTTCTAGGAGGTTACTTACCCTACTTCTCTTTCTAGTTATTATTTCTCTAGGTACTATCTAGTTCTATAGCGTCTCCTCCTTCCTAGGTATAATATAGCCGCGTAGGTTATAAGGTGTTAGAAGAATAGGTTTTCTTATTAAACTATCTTTTATTACATTACTTGTCTATAAGTAGAGCTAGTTAGATTATTTCTATAAGGGTTTTAGGTTCCTTGTAGTATATTATAGCTTCCTTAA
>JAJMVL010000207.1:0-35856 GCA_023082095.1 Dothiorella sarmentorum | reverse complement strand
TTTCCGGCTTTTATTAGTATAGAATAGTTATAATATTTAACTTACTCTAACCTTCCTAATATCCCTTCTACCTACTCTACCTTCTTACTCTTATAGATCTTCTTCCCCTATAGAAATCTTACCTATAGTTTTCTATAGTAATATTATAAACCCTAGGTAATAAGGGCTTTATAACTCTAAGAGTAGAAAGCCTATACGGGAAAAGGTACTATAAGAGCTAAGATTCTATATAGCTAGTAGAGCTATATAGTTAGGAATCCTATATAGAAAGACTACTTATTAAGACTAAGATAGTTATAGAAAATAGAGAAGGATACGCTAGGAAAGAAATCCTATAGGGGATTAAGGTCTATAGGGTTAGAGGCGTAATCTAGGAAAGTAATAAGAGAAGAGGTTAAGCTAGTAAAAGTAAGTTAGATATTATAGCTACTTAGTAAAGGTAGAAGTTAGAAAGCCGGAAGATAGCTAGGCGCTAAGGTTATATACTATTAGAATACTCTATATACGTAGTTAACCCGTACCCTAATTACGTGCTAGATATATAATATTAGCTTACGGGTTATATATAGTTAGCCTAGAAGACTTATATCCTCTAGACCCTATATAAGAATCCGCTTCTCTAAAGATTTACCTATTAATTTATCTATAATTTAGCTCTCTATTTATTAATCCTATATTATCTACTTATATTTAAATTCTTTATAGTCCTTATTTAGAGAATAGCTAGCTAAAGGTAGCTAATTTATTAAAGAAAAGCACCCTTTACACCTAGTTATACTAATTCGCTACCTAATATTATAGTAACTAAGCTAATAGGGTAGTATAATAATACTCTAACGCCTCTAATCGTTCCTATTACTAAATAGAATAAAGGTAATAATACTAAACGTCCTCTAGAATTAAGTTTTACCCTTTCTAGTATATCTAGTATATCTAGTATATTTACTACCCCTACTACTATAGGTAGTAGTAGCTCTATAAGCTAATAGTCCGAGCTAGAGCGCCTAAGGGCTACCCTAACGGATAGACTTATAAGTAAAGAGCTACTTAAGTAGATTACTTAAGTTATAATACTCTAGAATCTTAGAGACGCCTTTATAGGTACTAAAAGTACCCTAGTAGTAGGTGATTAGTATACTAACTATATAGATTAAGACGCTAAAAAGCGCCTTAATCTATTAGCTAAGAGCTAAGTACCTAGATTAGAGAGTATATTATAAAGGTAATATAATTAGTAGATTATTCTTATAGAGACGCGCTTTAGTGTCTAAAAAGCCTATAAGGACTATCTACGTTATACCCTCTAGGTGTTATAAACCTAAGGGGATAAGAGCTTTATAACCCTAAGGGTAGAAAGCCCGCACGGGAAAAAGCACCCTAAGGACTAAGGGTCCGCGCGGGAAACTAAGCCGCAAGGGAAATCTAGTTAGGATGCGCGCAAGCTACAGCGCGACGCGCTATAGGTAGATTCCTGCACGGGAAAGCAGCCCTTAAGGAACAATAGTTACTGCCGGAAACTATAGGTAGGATTTCCGCAGGGGAAGAAGGTCTACAAGGGCAAGAGGGTGGAATAGGTAGAAGGAATGTTAGGAAGGTTAGAGTAAGTTAAATATTACGACCGTTCCGCACCGATAAAAGCCGGAAACTAGAAAGGTGGTTAGGCGCTAACATTACGTGCACCCTACTAAGAGGACCTACTTTGGATTATACTCGATCTAAACCTCTGATCCATCCCCTTAATCTAAGTAGTATATCTATATACTCGATCCAGATTGTATAGCTTTCCTAGTAGTATATAGTGCACACTCGTTAGCTAGATATTTAACCCTTTATAGTTAACTTAAGAATCTAATCTTTACCTATTAGAGTAATAGAGCCTTATTGCGCCCGGCGTACACGTAATTACTTCCTTCTCTAATTATTGCCTCCCTGCTCTTGTCCTTAAGGTAAAACCTTCGACCTAATTACCTGCTAGGCGACTCCGAAACCTAGTAGAAGAGGCCTATTGTTACACTTTAACTACTATCCTTGCAAGAAAAGGAAGGCATCCCTAATTAGGAAGTATCACCCTAAAATAACACTAACAAGCAGCACTCGTTATGCCGAATATAATAGTTAGCATGGGAGACGCGGAGCTGCAGCAGCCTTAGTAGGCACCTCCGCCTTATACCCCTCCCAGTAACGAACAGCTGTACTAGCTAATACTAGAACTGCGCAACGAGAACGCAGTCCTTAGGACATAACTTAGTTAAGTATTAGCGGCACCTCTAGCTACTAAAGTTAAGGTTCCTAAACCCGACCTATACTACGGAGATTGCAAGAAGACGTAAGACTTCCTATCCTAACTGGACGATTATATCTACTTCTCTTATAGGAAGTTCGCTAGTCTAGCCAACGAAGTACTTTACGCTAGCACTTACCTCTAAGGAATGGTAGAGCAATAGTTCCGACTCTTTAAGCGCGAAAAGCAATCTAAACCCGAGTTCTAATAGTCTATAGTAACCCGTGAGATCTTCGGAGACTACCGCAACTTTACTAAGGCCCTTAAGGCAGCATTCAGTAGAGTTAACGAGATACGTTAAGTAACGTACACCCTTATAACCTACTAATAGAAGGGGTCGGTGCAAGACTATACTACTAAGTTCTAAGATGCAGCCTACCTAGCCGAGGGACACTCCAATATTACTTTGCGAACGTTCTACTACTAAGGACTTAAGGATAAAATTAAGGAAGTAATAACCTACTATAAGGAACCTAAAAACCTTATAGGAATAATCTAACTGGCTTTACTTATAGACAAGCGACGCAACGAAAGATAGTTCGAGAAGAAAACCTACTCTTCTAATACCTTACAACCTACGCGGCTACGTTACACCTAGAAAGGAGGAGACGCTATAGAACTAGACAGTATCTAGAGAAGCAACGATAAAAAAGGGAAGTAAGGCAAGCGACCTCCTAGGAAGGAATAGACAGATTAGTAACGTGCCCGATTCAATAAAGGACTATACGTCCAATATAGAGATAAATGGGGCCCTAGGCACCAATGCTCCTAACAGTTAAAGAAGAATGAGTGTACCACGTCTACGGCTTAGATGGAAGAACCTTAAGAGGCCTCGATAGCCTAGACGGTTAACTACGCCGCGATAAGCTAGACCGCATGCTACGATAACAACTGCTCTACTTACTAGAGCGATAAAGATGCTATAGGATAGTGTCCTAAGAAGTTATAAAGAGTTAATGCTATTAAACGAATCCGGGCAGCGCCTACAATTAGCGAACTAGCTAACGCGTTTCCCCTGGACACGGAACTGGTAAATAGCGATACGGGAGAACTTTACGAGAGCACGCCCGAACCTAAGGCGGAATCTAAAGACAGCGAATAAGAGCCTAAGAATGCGGATTCTAAATGGCTCGGCTAAATCGCTAAGTGCCTGAAAGTATACGGGAAAATCCAATTTGGCAAATACGGCAGACAACCCTATATTACCTGGACACCTAACTTATAGCGGGATATAACCTAGCAGCAATACCGGGTTTAGCAAGGGAATATCGTTTATTGATATAAATGGAATTAACACTAGACACCCTAGGGAAAGACGGCCCTTACCTTACCTAAAGACCTAAACACCTGGTTATAGGACGAGGTTAGGAACCGCTAACTATTAAAAAACTAGACGGCCTCCCTAGTTAGGGACCCTAGGAGGGGCCGTTAGATAGGTCCCTTAACTAGGTATCACGCATATTAAACAGACTAATTCCTACTGGATTAGCCCTACACTAACTCTTATATATACCCGTCACCTTTTGCGGAAAACGGGCCGTAGTAATAATTAATAGTGGCGTACAAGGGAACTTCATTAATCCTAAATTCGTTATAAGCCACTAACTGTTATACTAAACTAAAGATTATCCGTACCTACTAAGCACAGTGGACGGCTCCCCGGCAACCTATAGGAAAGGATAGGTCCGTATTAAAATAGGACTTAACCCCTTATCCCTAGGAAACTACAAGGAGAAGATTAGTTTTAACCTAATAGCAATGCTAGGATATAATATAATCCTAGGCATCCTATAGTTGAAAATACATGTACCCTACATTAACTAGAGAACGGAAGAAATCACCTTCCCGGATAAATAATATACTAGACACCTCGCTATAGCTAGGAGAACTAAGTTGCCTACTAAGAGTAGCTAGAGCTAAGAGCTAGAGCTAGAGAAGTCCGAGCTAGAGAGCCAGAACTTAAAGAGCTAGAGCTAGAAGAGCTAGAGTAGCTAGAGCTAGGAGAGCCTAGTAGAAGTTAGAGAAATCTCCCTAGGAGCTATAAAGCGCATAAAGCGCAGAGGAGAATAAGTCTATACTATCTACCTAAAACCTAGTTAAGAGATGGAACAAAGGATTATTATACGCATGTAATTAGGTCACCTAACGAGGGGAAAGCCTATACTCGCCAACTATAGGAAAGCTGCCGCGTATTTAGCAGCCTCTATAGAATACAAGGGGCCTTAGGATAAGGATACTAGCCTAAAGTTAGTTAGAGGAGACTACCCCTAGAGGATCTACAGGCGATACAGCGAAGCTAATATAGAAAAGCTTACGTAGCCTGGCTAAGACCGGGGCCGCTAAATACAGAACGTCAGCACAAAGAGTAGGAATCTCTTAGCGACTAATAAAGGCGATGCGACCAGCGAGCAAATATATAGGGAACTCGGCGGTATTATAAGACCTACTACTACTAACACCCTAGAGGAGAAACCGCCGCTACTAAATATAGAATCTGTACTAAAATAATTCTAGAAGTACGCGGACCTCTATAAGGAACGAGGAAAAGGAGCTTTACCTTAATACTAACCTTAGGATTACGAAATACCTCTTATACTAGGAACGCAACCCGCGTTTAAACCTATCTACTCGCTCTCTTAAACTAAGCTAGAGTTTTTATAGGAATACCTGGAAAAGAACCTAGAAAGAGGATACATCTAACCTTTATTATTACCGGCTAGATACCCTATCTTATTTATCCCTAAGAAGAACAGCAAGCTCCGCCTCTACGTCGATTACCAACAGCTAAATAATATTATAGTTAAGAACCGTTACCCTCTCCTAAGAATCGACGAACTATAGAATAAGCTATAAACCGCGAAGTACTTTATAAAGTTTAATCTCCGCGATGGCTACTACCTAGTTTATATTAAAGAAGGAGAAGAGTGGAAAACAGCATTCTAAACGCGCCTAGGATATTTTAAGTATATAGTAATACTATTCAGGCTTACTAACGCCCTAGCAACTTTCCAGAGCCTTATAAACAAGACACTACATCTATATTTAGACATCTTTTACACGGCCTACCTAGACGATATTATTATCTACTTAGATACCCTTGAAGAATATATAGAGTATATTAAGAAAGTTCTTAAAGCTCTAAGAGGGAAAGACCTACGGATTGCACCTAAGAAATATAAATAGATTACCTAGAAAACGGAATTTCTAGGGTTCGTTATTACACTAGGACAAGTTAGCATGGACGACAAAAAACTAGACGCCATTCAAGATTGGCCGACACTAAGGACGGTAAAAGATGTGTAATCCTTTCTTAGATTTACTAACTTTTACCGAAAATTTATCGAGAAATACTCTAAAGTAATCAAGCCACTTACATGCCTTATAAAGAAAGAGTATGGTTTTAAGTGGGAAGAAGCCTAGTAGATAGCCTTCGACTCTCTAAAGCGAATGTTCTGCGAAGCCCCTATCTTGGGTATTTATAACCTAGAACTACTAATTACGGTGGAAACCGACGCTTCTAACTACGCTATCGGCGCTTATATTAGCTAACTAGACGAGTAAGGCCGACTCCACCTAATTGTATACTACTCGCGGAAGATAACACCCCTAGAGCTTAACTATAATGTCTATAATAAGAAATTGCTCGCTATAGTTATAGCCTTTAAGATATGGAGATATTACCTTAAAGGAGCTAAATACTAAGTAATAGTCTACTACGACTACAAGAACCTTATACACTTTATAACTACTAAGGAATTAACTAGAAGATAAGTTAGGTGGGTAGAGGAATTAGCATCCTATAATATAAAGATTACCTATAGAAAGGGATCCGAGAACGCTCGCGTAGATGCGCTAAGTAGAAGAGCCGACTATATAGTAGGAAAACCCGGTTTATAGCTAGTAGTACTTAAACAAGAGAAAGACGGTACCCTTATAGTAGTATATATTGCTTTACTATGGCTAAACAAAATAACCGAAGAAGAGTTTATCCCGGTTAGACAACTCGCGCCCGTTATACGCATCGGCGATAACGACTAGACGCGCAAAATCCGAGATACCTACAAGTAAGACTCTATAGTATAAGAACTTGGTGAGATTAAGAATAACCCTCGAGTGATAAAGGACACAGACGGTACTATCCTATTTTTAGGATTAGTCTACGTTCCTAAGCCACTACGGGAGGAACTAATTAAAGATCTCTACGAAGTACTAGCACACGGTTATTAAGGAATAGATAAGACGATTAAAAGACTCTCTAGGAATTACTACTTTCTAGGGCTAAGGAGAACCGTTTAACGGGTAATCTTGTAGTGCGACCTCTATATTTAAAGCAAGGCCTCGAGACACGCACCCTACGGACTACTTTAACTATTACTAGCCCCGGAACGACCCTAGCAGTTAATTACACTTAACTTTATTACGGATCTACCTTGGTCAAAGGAGCCCTTAACTAGTACGCTCTACGACTCGATCCTAGTCATTATTAATAGGCTTACTAAGTATGTATACTACCTGCCTTACCTAAAAACGGTAACTGCGGAAGATCTAGCCTATACCTTCCTTAGGATAATCCTTAGTAACTACGGGTTACTAGATAAGCTCGTCTTAGATAGAGATCGCCTGTTTACCTCGCGATTCTAGTAGAGCCTTACCCAATAGCTTGGTTCTAAATATAAGCTCTCTACTATAGCGCACCCGTAAATAGACGGACAAATAGAATGAATAAACTAGACCCTAGAATAATACCTTCGCTGTTACCTTAACTACGTACAGGATAACTGGGTAAAGCTATTACCTCTCGCCTAGTTCGCCTATAATAGTTTAAAAGCCTTAGCTACACAGGAGTTACCGTTCTACGCCAACTACGGGTATAAACCTATAGCTTATAGAGAACTAATACTAAGCGAATCCCTTACCTAAAAAGGAATCCTCTAATCCGACTAGCTAAAAGCACTTTACAAATAGCTTAGCCTTAATATAGAGTATAACGGATTTCTTATGTCTTGCTACTATAATAGATAGCACTAGGAGGCACCGAAGCTTAAAAGGGGGGATAAGGTCTACCTCCTTAGGAAAAACATTAAGACTAGGTGTCTAAATAATAAACTAGACTTTAAGAAAATTAGTCTATTTGAAATTAAAGAGAAACTCGGGAAAGTTAACTACCGTCTTAAGCTACTAAGCAACATGAAGATAGTACCCGTTTTTTACGTAGTACTGCTGGAACTAGCACCTAAAAACGCCACGCTAATCGAATAAATAGAAGAAATAGTACTAGAAAATCTAGACGCCGACGAAAACACAGACTAGGTAGTAGAAAAGGTACTTAATAGTAGCTATATCGACGGTTAATTTAGATACCTTATACGATGGGAAGGAGACTAGGACTATACCTGGGAACTACTAGAGAACTACAATAGCTATAGAGACCTTATTAATAACTTCTATTGCTAAAACCCGGATTAACCTAAACCAGAAGCTCCTTAAATACGAAGGACCCGAAATTGCACTTAGGCATTAGAGACAGCCGAGCCGAGTTAATAGGCTTAGACGTCTTAAGAGGCGCAGTAGTAGAACTAGCCCTAGGAGAACTAATAGACTAGTTAGGACCTATAGCGGCGCTATTAGCTAAGGACTCGCCACGTAGGCGCTTTGTTGATCGTCTAGGCGTAGCCCCTTTAGGGTTAGAAGGACCCCTACTAAGGCCCTTAGACTCGAGTCTCTTAATCTCCTTAAGGTCCTCTACCGTCTTAGCCTTCTTAGAAATTATTAAGCTACTATATTTCTTTAATAACTCCCGCTGCTTGCGCACCCGCTAAAGACGACTCATATTCTTTTATAGCAAGTTAAGGACTATCTACTCCTCTGTCTTAGCTTTATCTAAGGTACTCTTTAGATGGGAAACTAGAATAACTATTAGTAAAAACTCTAGAAGAAACCCGACTAAGGACGAACAATTAGAATCCTTAAGACTACTTCTATTATAAGAGGACAAACCGCGCCGGGTACACTCGCTACAGCAATAGAAACCCGCGACATCTATCTAATATACTACCTTAGGAGCCCCTTCCTTTCGTTTCGCGTTCGCTAATAAACACGTACTATAAGGGATAGGTATTGTCTTACTAAAGATATTAATCTTTTCTGTAAGAGACTTATACTTAGTTAACTAATTATTACGCTTGCGCTTATTAGAAGATATATTAAGAAAACTTACGGAAGAGGGAAATAAAGAAATAGCTAAACGCTAGATATAGTCCGGTAGGGGAATCTTTAGGACGAAGATCCTTAAGGTGGGGGGTAGTATTATAAACCTAAGGGGATAAGGGCTTTATAACCCTAAGGGTAGAAAGCCCGCACGGGAAAAAGTACCCTAAGGACTAAGGGTCCGCGTGGGAAACTAAGCTGTAAGGGAAATCTAGTTAGGATACGCGCAAGCTATAGCGCGACGCGCTATAGGTAGATTCCCGCACGGGAAAGCAGCCCTTAAGGAATAATAGTTACTACTAGAAACTATAGGCAGGATTCCCGTAGGGGAAGAAGGTCTATAAGGGTAAGAGGGTAGAATAGGTAGAAGGGATATTAGGAAGGTTAGAGTAAGTCGAATATTACGACTATTCCGCACCGATAAAAGCTAGAAACTAGAAAGGTGGTTAGACGCTAATATTACGTGCACCCTACTAAGAGGACCTACTTTAGATTATACTCGATCCAAACCTCTAATCCATCCCCTCGATCTAAGTAGTATATCTATATACTTGATCTAGATTATATAGCTTTCCTAGTAGTATATAGTGTACACTCGTTAGCTAGATATTTAACCCTTTATGGTTAACTTAAGAATCTAATCTTTACCTATTAGAGTAACAGAGCCTTATTGCGCCCGGCGTATACGTGATTACTTCCTTCTCTAATTATTGCCTCCCTACTCTTGTCCTTAAGGTAAAACCTTCAACCCAATTACCTGCTAGGCGACTCTGAAACCTAGTGGAAGAGGCCTATCGTTACACTAGGTAAGTAAAGGGCTTTCTAGATATTAGAGTCTTACCTAGTAAATCTATTATCGCCTTAATAATAAGGCGAAAGGTAACCTCTTATAGAGTAAATTTAAGGCCTTAGTTTAGGACTATATTTATAACCCTATAGTATACCGCCTTAATAACGCTATTAGTTATTATACTATAATAATAAAAGACGGCTAGAAGTTTACTAACTTCTATACTATAATAAAGACGTATAAGGATAAGTTTACTTACTAAATTACTAATATTAATTACTAAGTAAACTAGATCTACTCTTGTCTCTTACCCTTAATTAGGACGGAGCTAGTACGCTAGTCCTTTCTTACTAGAGTTAAAACTAAGGAAGACCTTATTACTAAAATTTAGCGCGTTAAATAAACGCTTAAGGTTACTAAACCTTATAAGTATAACTCTATAGAGTATATAGTAAGGAATAAACGCCTGTAAGGTAACTTAGGCTAACGCTCGCCTAATAATAGTAGTAATAGTAAGAGGCCTAGGGGCGGAGGCGGTTAGAACCGCTATAGTAGCTCTAATTATAGGTTAGGCTAATCTAGTAGGTAAAACTACTAAAGGTCTAGTTTACTATCTAAATTATATACTAAAAGCACGCTAAATATAGGTAATAAGCTAAAGAAAAACACCTACTAGACGCAATATCTAAAGGGTAAGGTAATTAAGCCGGGAAAAGAGAAGCCTTAGTTATACCTCTTTCCTAGCTGCAATTAGGGCCTATAACTAATAGGAAAGTAAAGCGTATTATCTTTAATATTGTACTAGAGGGTCTATAAGGGCCCTAAATCCTATATATACTTAGCAATTATAGTAGTAACTTAAATCTAATAGCTTCTAAGACCTTATAACGGCTTTAGTTACTAGTTTAGACGATTTAAATGCCGCTAAACACTTAGTTAATTAATAATACCCTAATTATATTAAGTTAACCTTACGAGTTAACTATTATAACCGCTAATATAAATAGTAAATCCTATATAGTAGGCCCTTAGACCTATTAGACGGGCTTGTTTAGTAGTTATAACCTTATTCTAGGGTTGCCTTAGCTTTGCTAAGCTAATCTAATAATTAATTTTAGATAAGGTACTTTTATATAGAGCTCTAATTTATAAGAGCGCTTGTAAATAGCTTTCTTTAAAGAGATCTTAGATAAGTAGGAGCCCGGTAAGTAAATCTACTTACTATAGCTAAAGGACCTCTATATTAAGCCTTATAAAATAGCCTCTAAACTATTAGCTAGGTAAACTATAGGTAAATTATATAAGGAAAGTATACTAATAGTATATAAAAAGTAAGATAGTAGTAATTAAAATCTAAGTACTTAACTACCCAATCTTTTTAAGGTATATATAAGACTATTATATAACTTATTAAATAAATAGCCTTAGGGCAACTATACCTTACTAGATTTAATTAGCTCTATAGGTTAGTTTCCTAGCTAAGAGCTTTAGTTATACCTTACCACGGTATAGTATAGTATAGTATATAGAATCTATATACTATACTTTTTAGTATTTAGTATACTAAAAAAGTATACTATTTTAATAGTATACTATAAAAAAAATTAGTATACTATAGATTTTATAGTATATACTAAGAAAATAGTATACTTTAGAGTAATTGTATACAATTAAATATATTATATAATTACTATATTTATAATCACCAAATTTAAAAGTATAGTAGTTAAATACCTTAGAGGTAGAGTTTATATATCACTAGCTAGAGGGGTATATCTAAACACTAAAACCTAGAGTCCTAACCTATAGAGTCTATTATTTTTTTAAAAGAAGAGGACTTATTTACGCCTTAGCTAGACCTTATTTAAGCTAGTCTATAGTAGGTCTAGGAGTAGGGGTATTAGAGAGGCGAATATTATCTGTAAGTACAGTCTACTGCGCACTAATAGGTACTATACCTAGATAAAGCGACTTAAGATTAGGATTAATAGTAGAAGTACCCGCCGGAGCAGGGGTGGTATTACTACCACCCTTAACAGGCTTGTTAGAGGCTATAAAATATTAGTACTATTATATTAACTATTATAATATATAACTTACAGTTGGCAGGGTTGGCATTAGCGTCGCTATTAGCGTTAGCATTAGTGTTAGCATTGGTATTAGCGTCGTTATTAGCGTCGTTATTAGCGTTAGTATAATTATTAGTATTAGCCTCGGCATTAGCATCCTCGTGTAACAATAGGCCTCTTCTACTAGGTTTCGGAGTCGCCTAGCAGGTAATTAGGTTAAAGGTTTTACCTTAAGGATAAGAGTAGGGAGGCAATAATTAGAGAAGAAAGTAATTACGTATACGCCGGGTGTAATAAGGCTCTATTACTCTAATAGGTGAAGATTAGATTCTTAAGTTAACCACAAAGGGTTAAATATCTAGCTAACGAGTGTGCACTATATACTACTAGGAAAGCTATACAATCTAGATTAAGTATATAGATATGCTACTTAGATTAAGGGGATAGATTAGAGGTTTAGATTAAGTATAATCTAAAGTGGGTCCTCTTAGTAGGGTGCACGTAATATTAGCGCCTAACTACCTTTCTAGTTTCTAGCTTTTATTAGTATAGAACAGTCGTAATATTTAACTTACTCTAACCTTCCTAATATCTCTTCTACCTATTCCACCCTCTTATCCTTATAGACCTTCTTCCCCTGCGGGAATCCTGCCTATAGTTTCTAGCGGTAACTATTATTCTTTAAGGGCTACTTTCCCGTGCGGGAATCTACCTATAGTACGTCGTACTATAGCTTGCGCGTATCCTAACTAGATTTTCCTTACAGCTTAGTTTCCGCGCGGACCCTTAGTCCTTAGGATACTTTTTCCCGTGCGGGCTTTCTGCCCTTAGGGTTATAAAGCCCTTATCCCCTTAGGTTTATAATACTACCCCCTACCTTAAGGATCTTCGTCCCGAAGATTCCCCTGCCGGACTATATCTAGCGTTTAGCTGTTCCTTTATTTCCCTCTTCTGTAAGTTTTCTTAATATATCTTCTAATAAGCGCAAGCGTAATAATTAGTTAACTAAGCGTGAGTCTCTTATAGAAAAGATTAATATCTTTAGTAAGATAATGCCTATCCCTTATAGTGCGTGTTTATTAGCGAACGTGAAACGGAAGGAAGGGGCTCCTAAGATAGTATATTAAATAGATATTGCAGGTTTCTATTACTATAGCGAGTATACCCGGCGCGGTTTATTCTCTTGTAATAGGAGTGGTCTTAAGGATTCTAATTATTCGTCCTTAGTCGGGTTTCTTCTGGAGTTTTTACTAATAGTTATTCTAGTTTCCTATTTAAAGAGTGCCTTAGATAAAGCTAAGGTAGAGGAGTAGATAGTCCTTAACTTGCTATAAAAGAATATAAGTTATCTTTAGCGGGTGCGCAAGCAGCGGGAGTTATTAAAGAAATATAGTAGCCTAATAATTTCTAAGAAGGCTAAGATAGTAGAGGACCTTAAGGAGATTAAGAGACTCGAGTCTAAGGGCCTTAGTAGGGGTCCTTCTAACCCTAAAGGGGCTGCGCCTAGACGATTAATAAAGCGCCTACGTAGTAAGTCCTTAGCTAATAGCGCCGCTATAGGTCCTAACTAGTCTGTTAGTTCTCCTAGGGCTAGTTCCGCTACTACGCCTCTTAAGACGTCTAAGCTTATTAACTTAGCTCGGCTGTCTCTAATACCTAAGTACAATTTTAGGTCCTTCGTGTTTAAGGAGCCTCCGGTTTAGGTTAATTAGAGTTTTAATAATAGAAGGTTTCTATAAGGTCTCTATAGCTATTATAGTTCTCTAGTAGTTTCTAGGTATAGTCCTAGTCTCCTTCCTATTATAGGAGGTATCTAAATTAACCGTTAATATAGCCGCTGTTAAGTACCTTTTCTACTACCTAGTCTGTGTTTTTATTAGCGTCTAGATTTTCTAGTACTATTTCTTCTATTTATTTAATTAGCGTGGCGTTTTTGGGTGCTGGTTCTAGTAGTGCCACGTGAAAAATAGGTACTATCTTTATATTGCTTGGTAGCTTAAGACGGTAATTAACTTTCCTAAGTTTTTCTTTGATTTTAAATAGACTAATTTTCTTAAAATCTAGTTTATTATTTAGACGCCTAGTCTTAATATTCTTTCTAAGGAGGTAGACCTTATCCCCCCTTTTAAGCTTTAGTGCCTCCTAGTACCGTCTATTATAGTAGCGGGATATAAGAAATCTATTATACTCTATATCGAGGCTAAGCTATTTATAAAGTGCTTTTAGCTAGTCGGATTAGAGGATTCCTTTCTAGGTAAGGGATTCGCTTAGTATTAGTTCTCTATAAGCTATAGGTTTATACCCGTAGTTAGCGTAGAACGGTAACTCTTATATAGCTAAGGCCTTTAAACTATTATAGGCGAACTAGGCAAGAGGTAATAGTTTTACCTAGTTGTCTTGTGCGTAGTTAAGGTAATAGTAAAGGTATTATTCTAGGGTCTAGTTTATTTATTCTGTTTGTCCGTCTATTTGCGGGTGTGCCGTGGTAGAAAGTTTATACTTAGAACTAAGCTATCGGGTGAGGCTCTACTAGAATTATAAGGTAAATAGGCAATCTCTGTCTAAAACGAGCTTATCTAGTAACCTATAGTTACTAAGGATTGTCCTAAGGAAGGTGTAGGCTAGGTCTTCTGCAGTTACCGTTTTTAAGTAAGGTAGGTAGTATATATACTTAGTAAGCCTGTTAACAATAACTAGGATCGAGTCGTAGAGCGTGCTAGTTAAGGGCTCTTTTGACTGTGGTAGATCCGTAATAAAGTTAAGTATAATTAACTGCTAGGGTTATTCTGGGGCCGGTAATAGTTAAAGAAGTCTATAGGGTGCGTGTCTCGAGGCCTTACTTTAAATATAAAGGTCGCACTGCGAGATTACCCGCTAAATAGTTCTTCTTAGCCCTAGGAAGTAGTAATTCCTAGAGAGTCTTTTAATCGTCTTATCTATTCCTTAATAACCGTGTACTAGTGCTTTATAGAGATCTTTAATTAGTTCCTCTTATAGTGTTTTAGGAATATAGACTAATCCTAAAAATAAGATAGTACCGTCTGGGTCCTTTGTTACTTAAGGGTTATTTTCGATCTCGCTAAGTTCTTATACTATAGAGTCTTGCTTATAGGTATCTTAGATTTTACGCGTCTAGTCGTTATTGCCGATGCGTATAACTGGCGCGAGTTGCCTAACCGGGATAAACTCTTCTTCGGTTGTTTTGCTTAGCTATAGTAAAGTAATATATACTACTATAAGGGTACCGTCTTCCTCTTATTTAAGCACCGCTAGCTGTAAACTAGGTTTTCCTACTATATAGTCGGCTCTTCTACTTAGCGCGTCTACGCGAGCGTTTTCGGATCCCTTTCTATAGGTAATCTTTATATTATAGGATACTAATTCCTCCGCCTACCTAACTTATCTTCTAGTTAATTCTTTAGTAGTTGTAAAGTGCGTAAGGTTCTTGTAGTTGTAATAGACTATTACTTAGTATTTAGCTCCTTTAAGATAATATCTCTATATCTTAAAAGCTATAACTATAGCGAGTAATTTCTTATTATAGATATTATAGTTAAGCTCTAGGGGTGTCATCTTCCGCAAGTAATACGCAATTAGGTGAAGTCGGCCTTACTTATCTAGTTAGCTAATATAAGCGCCGATAGCGTAGTTAGAAGTATTGGTTTCTACTATAATTAGTAGTTTAGGGTTATAAATATCTAAGATAGGGGCTTCGCAGAACATTTACTTTAGAGAGTTAAAGGCTATCTACTAGGCTTCTTCCTATTTAAAACTATACTCTTTCTTTGTAAGGCGCGTAAGTAGCTCGTTCACCTTAGAGTATTTCTTAATAAATTTTTGGTAAAAGTTAGCAAATCTAAGAAAGGATTACACATCTTTTACCGTCCTTAGTGTCGGCTAATCTTAAATCGCGTCCAGTTTCTTATCGTCTATACTAACTTGTCCTAGTATAATAACGAACCCTAGAAATTCCGTTTTCTAGGTGATCTATTTATATTTCTTAGATGCGATCTATAGGTCTTTTCCTCTTAGAGCTTTAAGAACTTTCTTAATATACTCTATATATTCTTTAAGGGTATCTAAGTAGATAATAATATTATCTAGGTAGGCCGTGTAAAAGATATCTAAATATAGACGTAGTGTCTTATTTACAAGGCTTTAGAACGTTGCCGGGGCATTAGTAAGCCTAAATAGTATTACCGTATACTTAAAATATCCTAGGCGCGTTTAGAATACTGTTTTCTACTCTTCCCCTTCTTTAATATAAACTAGGTATTAGCCGTTGCGGAGATTAAACTTTATAAAGTACTTTACAGTTTATAGCTTATCCTATAGTTTATTAATTCTTAGGAGAGGGTAACGGTTCTTAACTATAATATTGTTTAGCTATTAGTAATCGACGCAGAGGCGGAGCTTGCCGTTCTTCTTAGGGATAAATAAGATAGGGTATCCGGCTAGTAATAATAAAGGTCGGATATATCCTCTTTCTAGGTTCTTTTCTAGGTATTCCTATAGAAACTCTAGCTTAGTTTAAGAGAGCGAGTAGATAGGTTTAAACGCGGGTTACGCTCCTAGTACGAGGGGTATTTCGTAATTCTAAGGTTAGTATTAAGGTAAAGCTCCTTTTCCTCGTTCCTTATAGAGGTCTGCGTATTTCTAGAATTGTTTTAGCACAGATTCTATATTTAGTAGCGGTGGTTTCTCCTCTAGGGTGTTAGTAGTAGTAGGTCTTATAATACCGCCGAGTTCCCTATATATTATTATAAACCTAAGGGGATAAGGGCTTTATAACCCTAAGGGTAGAAAGCCCGTACAGGAAAAAGTACCCTAAGGACTAAGGGTCCGCGCGGGAAACTAAGCCGTAAGGGAAATCTAGTTAGGATACGCGCAAGCTACAGCACGACGCGCTATAAGGCAGATTTCTATATAGGAAAGCAGCCCTTAAGAAATAATAGTTACCGCCGGAAACTATAGGCAGGATTCCCGTAGGGGAAGAAGGTCTATAAGGGCAAGAGGGTAGAATAGGTAGAAGGGATATTAGGAAGGTTAGAGTAAGTCGAATATTATAACTATTCTATACTAATAAAAGCCGGAAACTAGAAAGGTAGTTAGGCGCTAACATCACGTGCACCCCACTAAAAGGACCCACTTTAGATTATACTTAATCTAAACCTCTAATCTATCCCCTTAATCTAAGTAGTATATCTATATACTTAATCTAGATTGTATAGCTTTCCTAGTAGTATATAGTGTATACTTGTTAGCTAGACATTTAACCCTTTATAGTCAACTTAAGAATCTAATCTTCACCTATTAGAGTAACAGAGCCTTATTACGCCCGGCGCACACGTGATTACTTCCTTATCTAATTATTGCCCCCCTGCTCTTGTCCTTAAGGTAAAACCTTTAACCTAATTACCTGCTAGGCGACTCTAAAACCTAGTAGAAGAGGCCTATTGTTATACTTTAACCACCATCCTTGTAAGAAAAGGAAGGCATCCCTAATTAGGAAGTATCACCCTAAAACAATACTAATAAGTAGCACTTAGTATGCTAAATATAATAGTTAGTATAGGAGACGCGGAGCCGCAGTAGCCTTAGCAGGTACCTCTGCCTTACACCCCTCCTAGTAATAAATAGCTATACTAGCTAATCCTAGAACTACGCAACGAGAACGCAGTCCTTAGGATATAACTTAGTTAAGTATTAGCGGCACCTCCAGCCACTAAAGTTAAGGTTCCTAAACCTAACCTATACTATAGAGATTGTAAGAAGACGTAAGACTTCCTATCCTAACTAGATAATTACATCCACTTCTCTTATAGGAAATTCGCTAGTCTAGCCAATAAAGTGCTCTACGCTAGCACTTACCTATAAGGAACGGTAGAGTAATAGTTCTAACCTTTTAAACGCGAAAAACAATCTAAGCCCGAGTTCTAATAGTCTATAGCAACCCGCGAAATCTTTAGAGACTACTATAACTTTACTAAGGCCCTTAAGGCAGCATTTAGTGGAGTTAATAAGATACGTTAAGCAATGTACACCCTTATAACCTACTAATAGAAGGGGTCGGTGTAAGACTATACTACTAAGTTCTAAGATGTAGCCTACCTAGCCGAGGGACACTCTAATATTACTTTGCGAACGTTCTACTACTAAGGACTTAAGGACGAAATTAAGGAAGTAATAACCTACCACGAGGAACCCGAAAACCTTATAGGAATAATCTAACTAGCTTTGCTTATAGACAAGCAATGTAACGAAAGATAGTTTAAAAAGAAAACCTACTCTTCTAATACCTTATAACCTACGTAGCTATATTATACCTAGGAAGAAGGAGACACTATAGAACTAGATAGTACCTAGAGAAGTAACGATAGAAAAGGGAAGCAAGGTAAGCGACCTCCTAGGAAGGAATAGACAGATTAGCAACGAGCCTAATTTAATAAAGGACTATGCGTCTAATATAGAGATAAATAGGGCCCTAGGTACTAATACTCCTAATAGTTAAAGAAGAACGAGCGCACTACGTCTACGGCTTAGATGGAAGAACCTTAAGAGGCCTTAATAGCCTAGATAGTTAACCACGCCGCGATAAGCTAGACTATATACTACGACGATAACTACTCTACTTACTAGAGCGATAAAGATACTATAGGGTGGTATCCTAAGAAGTTATAAAGAGTTAATACTATTAAACGAATCCGGGCAGCGCCTATAATTAGCGAACTAGCTAACACGCTTCCCCTAGATATGGAACTAGTAAATAGTAACACGGGAGAACTTTATAAGAGCACGCCCGAACCTAAGGCTAAATCTAAAGACAGCGAATAAGAGCCCGAGCATGGGGATTCTAAATAGCTTGGCTAAATTGCTAAGTACCTAAAAGTACACGGGAAAACCTAATTCGGTAAACACGGTAGACAACCCTACATTACCTAGACACCGGACTTATAGCTAGATATAACCTAGCAATAATACTAGGTTTAGCAAGGGAATATCGTTTGTTAATACAAGTAGAACTAATACTAGATACACTAGGGAAAGACGGCCCTTACCTCGCCTAAAGACCTAAATATATAGTTACAAGACGAGGTTAGGAACTAACAACTATTAAAAAACTAGATAGCCTCCCTAGTTAGGGACCCTAGGAGGGGCCGTTAGATAGGTCCCTTAACTAGGTATTACGTATATTAAACGGACCAATTCCTACCGGATTAGCTCTACACTAACTCTTATACGTACCTATTACCTTTTACGGAAAACGGGCCGTAGTAATAATTAATAGTAGCGCCTAAGGGAACTTCATCAACCCTAAATTCGTTATAAGCTACTAACTGTTATACTAAATTAAAGATCGTCTATACCTACTTAGTATAGTAGACGGCTCCCCGGTAACCTATAGGAAAGGATAGGTCCGTATTAAAATAGGACTTAACCTCTTGTCTCTAGGAAACTATAAGGAGAAGATTAGCCTTAACTTAATAGTAATACTAGGATATAATATAATCCTAGGTATCCTATAGTTAAAAATACATGCACCCTATATTAACTAGAGAACGGAAGAAATTACTTTCCCAGATAAATAATATATTAGATACCTCGCTATAGCTAGGAGAACTAAGTTATCTACTAAGAGTAGCTAGAGCCAAGAGCTAGAGCTAGAGAAGTCCGAGCTAGTAAGCTAGAACTTAAAGAGCTAGAGCTAGGAGAGCTAGAGTAGCTAGAGCTAGGAGAGCCTAGTAGAAGTTAGAGAGATCTCCCTAGGGGCTATAAAGTATATAAAATATAGAGGAGAATAAGTCTATACTATCTACCTAAAACCTAGTTAAGAGATGGAATAAAGGATTATTACACGCATGTAATTAGGTTACCTAACAAGGGGAAAGCCTATACTCGCCAACTATAAGAAAGCTACCGCGTATTCTATAGCCTCTATAGAATATAAGGGGCCTTAGAATAAGAATACTAGCCCGAAGTTAGTTGGAGGAGACTGCCCCTAGAGGATCTACAGGCGATATAGCGAAGCTAAACTAAAATAGCTTACGTAGCCTAGCTAAGATCGGGGCCGCTAAATATAGAACGTTAGTATAAAGAGTAGGAATCTCTTAATAACTAATGAAGGCAATACGACCAGCGAGCAAACATATAGGGAACTCGGCGGTATTATAAGACCTACTACTACTAACACCCTAGAGGAGAAACTACCGCTACTAAATATAGAATCTATACTAAAATAATTCTAGAAGTACGCGGACCTCTATAAGGAATAAGGAAAAGAAGCTTTACCTTAATACTAACCTTAGGATTATAAAATACCTCTTGTACTAGGAATGCAACCTGCGTTTAAACCTATCTACTCGCTCTCTTAAACTAAGCTAGAGTTTTTATAGGAATACCTAGAAAAGAACTTAGAAAGAGGATATATCTAACCTTTATTATTACCGGCCAGATACCCTATCTTATTTATCCCTAAGAAGAACGGCAAGCTCCGCCTCTGCGTCGATTACTAATAGCTAAATAATATTATAGTTAAGAACTATTACCCTCTCCTGAGAATTAATAAACTATAGGATAAGCTATAAACCGCGAAGTACTTTATAAAGTTTAATCTCCGCGACGGCTATTACCTAGTTTATATTAAAGAAGGGGAAGAGTGGAAAACAGTATTCTAAACGCGCCTAGGACATTTTAAGTATATAGTAATACTATTTAGGCTTACTAACGCCCCGGCAACGTTCTAAAGCCTTGTAAACGAGACACTACATCCGTATTTAGATATCTTTTACACGGCCTACCTAGACAATATTATTATCTACTTAGATACCCTTAAAGAATATATAGAGTATATTAAGAAAGTTCTTAAAGCTCTAAGAGGAAAGGACCTATAGATTGTACCTAAGAAATATAAATAGATTACCTAAAAAACAGAATTTCTAGGGTTTATTATCACACTAGGATAAGTTAGCATGGATAATAAGAAACTAGACGCGATTTAAGATTAGCCGATACTAAGGATAGTAAAAGATATGCAATTCTTTCTTAGATTTACTAACTTTTACCGGAAATTTATTAAGAAATATTCTAAAGTAATTAAGCTACTTACGCGCCTTACGAAGAAAGAGTATAGTTTTAAATAGGAAGAAGCCTAGTAGATAGCCTTTAACTCTCTAAAGCAAATATTCTGTAAAGCCCCTATCTTAGGTATTTATAACCTAGAACTACTAATTACGGTAGAAACCGACGCTTCTAACTACGCTATCGGCGCTTGCATTAGCTAACTAGATAAGCAAGACCGACTCCACCTAATTACGTATTACTCGCGGAAGATGATACCCCCGGAGCTTAACTACAATATCTATAATAAGAAATTACTCGCTATAGTTATAGCTTTTAAGATATAGAGATATTACCTTAAAGGAGCCAAATACTAAGTAATAGTCTATTACAACTATAAGAACCTTACGCACTTTATAACTACTAAAGAATTAACTAGAAGATAAGTTAGGTAGGCGGAGGAATTAGCATCCTATAATATAAAGATTACCTATAGAAAGGGATCCGAAAACGCTCGCGTAGACGCGCTAAGTAGAAGAGCCGACTATATAGCAGGAAAACCTAGGTTATAGCTAGCAGTGCTTAAACAAGAGGAAGACGGTACTCTTATAGTAGTATATATTACTTTACTATAGCTAAGTAAAACGACCGAAGAAGAGTTTATCCTAGTTAGGTAACTCGCGCTAGTTATACGTATTAGTAATAACGACTAGACGCGCAAAATCTAAGATACCTACAAGTAAGACTTTATAGTATAAGAACTTAGTAAGATTAAAAACGACCCTTAAGTAATAAAGGATATAGACGGCACTATCCTATTTTTAGAATTAGTCTATATTCCTAAAATACTATAAGAGGAACTAATTAAAGATCTCTACGAAGCACTAGTATACGGTTACTAAGGAATAGATAAGACGATTAAAAGACTCTCTAGGAACTACTACTTCCTAGGACTAAGAAGAACTGTTTAGCGGGTAATCTTGTAGTGCGACCTCTATATTTAAAGCAAGGCCTTAAGACACGCACCCTATAGACTACTTTAGCTATTACTAGCCCCGGAACGACCCTGGTAGTTAATTATACTTAACTTTATTACAGATCTACTACAGTTAAAGGAGCCCTTAACTAGTATACTCTATAACTCAATCCTAGTTATCGTCGACAGGCTTACTAAGTATATATACTACCTACCTTACCTAAAATTAGCAACTATAGAAGATCTAGCCTACACCTTCCTTAGGATAATCCTTAGTAACTATAGGTTACCTAATAAGCTCGTCTTAGATAGAGATCGCCTATTTACCTCGCGATTCTAGTAGAGCCTTACCCGATAGCTTAGTTCTAAATATAAACTCTTAACTACAGTATACCCGCAAATAGATAGATAAATAGAATAAATAAACTAGACCCTAGAGTAATACCTTCGCTGTTACCTTAACTACGTATAAGACAACTAGGTAAAACTATTACCTCTCGCCCAGTTCGCCTATAATAGTTTAAAGGCCTCAGCTATATAAGAGTTACTGTTCTACGCTAACTACGGGTATAAACCTACAGCTTATAAAGAACTAATACTAAGCGAATCCCTTGCCTAGAAAGGAATCCTCTAATCTAACCAGCTAAAAGTACTTTATAAACAGCTTAGCCTCGATATAGAGTATAATAGATTTCTTATATCCCGCTACTATAATAGACGGTACTAGGAGGCACTAAAGCTTAAAAAGAGGGATAAGGTCTACCTCCTTAGAAAAAATATTAAGACTAAGCGTCTAAATAATAAACTAGATTTTAAGAAAATCGGTCTATTTAAAATTAAAGAAAAACTCGGAAAAGTTAATTACCGTCTTAAGCTACTAAGTAATATAAAGATAATACCCGTTTTTTACGTAGTACTGCTGGAACTAGTACCTAAAAACGCTATACTAATTAAATAAATAGAAGAAATGGTACTAGAAAATCTAGACGCCGATAAAAATATAGACTAGGTAGTAGAAAAGGTACTCGACAGCGGCTATATTGACGGTTAATTTAGATACCTCCTATAATAGGAAGGAGACTAGGACTATACCTAGGAACTACTAGAAAACTACGATGGCTGTAGAGACCTTATTAATAACTTCTATTACTAAAACCCGGATCGACCTAAACTAGAAGCTCCTCAAATACAAAGGACCCGAAATTATACTTAGGTATTAGAGATAGCCGAGCCGAGTTAACTAGCTTAGACGCCCTAGGAGGCGTAGTAGTAGAACTAGCCCTAGGAGAACTAATAGACTAGTTAG
This sequence comes from Dothiorella sarmentorum, assembly GCA_023082095.1. Taxonomy (NCBI): domain Eukaryota; kingdom Fungi; phylum Ascomycota; class Dothideomycetes; order Botryosphaeriales; family Botryosphaeriaceae; genus Dothiorella; species Dothiorella sarmentorum. Next base: position 13,170 of record JAJMVL010000207.1, on the reverse strand, counting down.
GACCTATAGCGGCGCTATTAGCTAAGGACTCGCTATATAGGCGCTTTATTAATCGTCTAGGCGCAGCCCCTTTAGGGTTAGAAGGACCCCTACTAAGGCCCTTAGACTTAAGTCTCTTAATCTTCTTAAGGTCCTCTACCGTCTTAGCCTTCTTAGAAATTATTAGGCTACTACGTTTCTTTAATAACTCCCGCTGCTTGCGCACCCGCTAAAGATAACTTATATTCTTTTATAGTAAGTTAAGAACTATCTACTCCTCTGCCTCGGCTTTATCTAAGGCACTCTTTAGATGGGAAACTAGAATAACTATTAGTAAAAACTCTAGAAGAAACCTAACTAAGGACGAACAATTAGAATCCTTAAGACTACTCCTATTATAAGAGGATAAACCGCGCTAGGTATACTTGCTATAGTAATAGAAACCCGCGATATCTATCCGACATACTACCTTAGGAGCCCCTTCCTTCTGTTTCGCGTTCGCTAATAAATACGTACTATAAGGGATAGGTATTATCTTGCTAAAGATATTAATCTTTTCTGTAAGAGACTTACGCTTAGTTAACTAATTATTACGCTTGCGCTTATTAGAAGATATATTAAGAAAACTTACGGAAGAGGGAAATAAAGGAATAGCTAAACGCTAGATATAATTTGGTAGGGGAATCTTCGGGACGAAGATCCTTAAGGTAGGGAGTAGTATTATAAACTTAAGGGGATAAGGGCTTTATAACCCTAAGGGCAGAAAGCCCGCACGGGAAAAAGTACCCTAAGGACTAAGGGTCCACGCGGGAAACTAAGCTATAAGGGAAATCTAGTTAGGATGCGCGTAAGCTATAGCACGACGCGCTATAAAGCAGATTTTTATACGGGAAAGTAGCCCTTAAGGAATAACGGTTACCGCTAGAAACTATAGGTAGGATTCCTACAGGGGAAGAAGGTCTATAAGGGTAAGAGGGTAGAATAGGTAGAAGGGATGTTAGGAAGATTAGAGTAAGTCGAATATTATAACTATTCCGCACTAATAAAAGCCGAAAACTAGAAAGGTGGTTAGGCGCTAACATTACGTGTACCCTACTAAAAGGACCTACTTTAGATTATGCTCGATCTAAACCTCTAATCTATCCCCTTAATCTAAGTAGTATATCTATATACTTAATCCAGATTGTATAGCTTTCCTAGTAGTATATAGTGCATACTTGTTAGCTAGATATTTAACCCTTTATAGTTAACTTAAGAATCTAATCTTTACCTATTAGAGTAATAGAGCCTTATTGCGCCCGGCGTACACGTGATTACTTTCTTATCTAATTATTACCCCCCTACTCTTGTCCTTAAGGTAAAACCTTTAACCTAATTACCTACTAGGCAACTCTAAAACCTAGTAGAAGAGGCCTATTATTATATATATTTACTCGCTAGTCGTATCGCCTTTATTAGTTACTAAGAGATTTCTACTCTTTGTGCTAACGTTCTATATTTAGCGGCCCCGGTCTTAGCCGGGCTGTATAAGCTGTTTAGGGTTGGCTTTACTATATCGCCTATAGATCCTCTAGGGATAGTCTCCTCTAACTAACTTTAGGCTGGTATCCTTATCTTAAGGCCCCTAGTGTTCTATAGAGGCTACAGAATGCGCGGTAGCTTTCCTATAGTTAGCGAGTATAGGCTTTCCCCTTATTAGGTAACCTAACTATATACGTATAATAATCCTTTATTCTATCTCTTAACTAGGTTTTAGGTAGATAGTATAGACTTGTTCTCCTCTACGCTTTATACGCTTTATAGCCCCTAGGGAGATCTCTCTAACTTCTACTAGGCTCTCCTAGCTCTAGCTGCTCTAGCTCTTCTAGCTCTAGCTCTTTAAGTTCTAGCTCTCTAGCTTAGACTTCTCTAGCTCTAGCTCTTAGCTCTAGCTACTCTTAGTAGGTAACTTAGTTCTCCTAGCTATAGCGAGGTATCTAGTATATTATTTATCTAGGAAGGTAATTTCTTCCGTTCTCTAGTTGATGTAGGGTGTATGTATTTTTAACTATAGGATGCCTAGGATTATATTATATCCTAGTATTACTATTAGGTCGAGACTAATCTTCTCCTTGTGGTTTCTAAGGGATAAGGGGTTAAGTCCTATTTTAATATAGACCTATCCTTTTCTATGGGTTGCCGGGGAGCCGTCCACTGTGCTTAGTAGGTACGGATAATCTTTAGTTTAGTATAACAGTTGGTAGCTTATAATAAATTTAGGATTGATGAAGTTCCCTTATGCGCTACTGTTAATTATTACTACGGCCCGTTTTCCGTAAAAGGTAACGGGTATATATAAGAGTTAGTGTAGAGCTAATCCGGTAGGAATTAGTCTATTTAATATATGTAATACCTAGTTAAGGGACCTGTCTAACGGCCCCTCCTAGGGTCCCTAACTAGGGAGGCTATCTAGTTTTTTAATAGTTGGCGGTTCCTAACCTCGTCCTATAACTAGGTGTTTAGGTCTTTAGGCGAGGTAAGGGCCGTCTTTCCCTAGGGTATCTAGTGTTAGTTCTACTTGTGTCGATAAATAATATTCCCTTGCTAAACCTAGTATTATTGCTGGGTTATGTCTAGCTATAAGTCCGGTGTCTAGGTAATATAGAGTTGTCGGCCGTGTTTGCCGAATTGGGTTTTCCCGTGTACTTTTAGGTACTTAGCGATTTGGCCGAGCTATTTAGAATCCCTATGCTCGGGCTCTTATTCGCTATCTTTAGATTTAGCCTTAGGTTCAGGCGTGCTCTTATAAAGTTCTCCTATATTACTATTTACTAGTTCCGTGTCTAGGGGAAGCGCGTTAGCTAGTTCGCTAATTGTAGGCGCTGCCCGGGTTTGTTTAATAGTATTAACTCTTTATAACTTCTTAGGATACTACCCTATAGCATCTTTATCGCTCTAGTAAGTAGAGCAGTTATTATTATAGTATGCGGTCTAGCTTATTGCCGCGTAGTTAACTGTCTAGGCTATTAAGGCCTCTCGAGGTTCTTCTATCTAGGCCGTAGACGTGGTGCGCTCGTTTTTCTTTAACTATTAGGAGTATTGGTGCCCTAGGCCCTATTTATCTCTATATTAGACGTATAGTCCTTTATTAAATTAGGCTTGTTGCTAATCTGTCTATACCTTCCTAGGAGGTTGCTTACCCTGCTTCCCTTTTTTATCGTTACTTCTCTAGGTACTATCTAGTTCTATAGTGTCTCCTCCTTCCTAGGTGTAATATAGCCGTGTGGGTTGTAAGATATTAGAAGAGTAGGTTTTCTTTTTAAACTATCTTTTATTACGTCGCTTATCTATAAGTAAAGCTAGTTAGATTATTCCTATAAGGTTTTCGGGTTCCTTGTAGTAGGTTATTGCTTCCTTAATTTTATTCTTAAGTCCTTAGTAGTAGAACGTTCGCAAAGTAATGTTGGAGTGTCCCTTAGCTAGGTAGGCTGCATCTTAGAACTTAGTAGTGTAGTCTTATACTAACCTCTTTTATTAGTAGGTTATAAGGGTGTACGTTGCTTAATATGTCTTGTTAACTCTACTAAATGCTGTCTTAAGGGCCTTAGTAAAGTTGCGGTAGTCTCTAAAGATTTCGCGGGTTGCTATAGACTATTAGAACTCGGGCTTAGATTGTTTTTCGCGTTTAAAAGGTTAGAACTATTGCTCTACTATTCCTTATAGGTAAGTGCTGGCGTAGAGCACTTCGTCGGCTAGACTGGCGAATTTCCTATAAGAGAAGTGGATATAATTATCTAGTTAGGATAGGAAGTCTTGCGTCTTCTTGCAATCTCTGTAGTATAGGTTAGGTTTAGGAATCTTAACTTTAGTGGCTGGAGGTGCTGCTAATACTTAACTAAGTTGTGTCCTAAGGACTGCGTTCTCGTTGCGTAGTTCTAGAATTAGCTAGTATAGCTATTTATTACTAGGAGGGGTGTAAGGCGGAGGTGCCTGCTAAGGCTGCTACGGCTCCACGTCTCCTATACTAACTATTATATTTAGTATAATAAGTGCTGCTTATTAGTGTTGTTTTGGGGTGATACTTCCTAATTAGGGATGCCTTCCTTTTCTTGCAAGGATAGTAGTTAAAGTATAATAATAGGCCTCTTCTACTAGGTTTCGGAGTCGCCTAGTAGGTAATTAGGTTAAAGGTTTTACCTTAAGGATAAGAGTAGGGAGGTAATAATTAGAGAAGGAAGTAATTACGTATACGCTGGGCGTAATAAGGCTCTATTACTCTAATAGGTAAAGATTAGATTCTTAAGTTAACTACGAAGGGTTAAATATCTAGCTAACAAGTGTGCACTATATACTACTAGGAAAGCTATACAATCTAGATTAAGTATATAGATATGCTACTTAGATTAAGGGGATAGATTAGAGGTTTAGATTAAGTATAATCTAAAGTAGGTCCTCTTAGTAGGGTGCACGTAATGTTAGCGCCTAACTACCTTTCTGGTTTCCGGCTTTTATTAGTACGGAACGGTTGTAATATTTAACTTACTCTAACCTTCCTAATATCCCTTCTGCCTATTCTACCCTCTTGCCCTTATAGACCTTCTTCCCCTATAGGAATCCTGCCTGTGGTTTTTAGTAGTAACTATTATTCCTTAAGGGCTGCTTTCCCGTACGGGAATCTACCTATAGCGCGTCGTGCTATAGCTTGCGCGTATCCTAACTAGATTTCCCTTACGGCTTAGTTTCCGCGCGGACCCTTAGTCCTTAGGGTGCTTTTTCCCGTGCGGGCTTTCTGCCCTTAGGGTTATAAAGCCCTTATCCCCTTAGGTTCGTAACAATAATATAACTAATACCGGACTAAGTAGGCAACTATCTAATACGCTAGAACTAAAGGTAGATTTATTAAAGAATTAACTTAAACTCTAGTACTAAAGGTTTATCTATATAGGAATTAAAAAGCTAGGGGAGCTATATAAGGTTATAACTCTTACTAACCTAATCCTTACGCCGAAAGAGAAAGACTATATATATAGTATATACGCCCTTACTAAAATTAAGAATAAGAAGGGATACTATATAAGTAATAGGAAAGCCGCGAGCTTATTACTTATTTTAATTAATGTTTATAGCCTACTACTAACTTCCTAGGCGGGATACTCCTACTTTCTTAAAATTATTAATAATTACTTAAGGAAGGTTTAGATAATCGCGCTTAAGAGAAGAAAAGACGCGCTAGATACTCTATAATAGTAGCGTCTAAAGGTAGAACTCTAGGAGGGAGCTAAACTACTTACTATTTATAGTAATAATACTACTAAGTTAAAATTACTTCTTAACTAGTAGTATATAACCCTTAGAATTATTTCTTAGTATACTATTCCCTACTAATTAAGCTAGAATAGTATAGCTAAACAAGCTATCTAGACCACCAAGACTAATATTAAGGTAATACTAAAAGATATAAAGCTTCTAGTTAAGTTCTAGGTAGAGATAGCTAAGACTAATATATACCTATAGAATTAGACTACTACTAGACCTCTTATTAATAGAAAACCTATAAGCCCTAAAGAAGCGTTTACTAGTTAAAAGCTAAGTATTAACTATATACGCGTTTAGGGCTATAAGGTATACTCCTATATTAATCTAAAGTCTCTTCTAGTCGGCTCTAGATATAATAAGTTAATAGACTAAGAAAGAGTAGGAGTATTTATAGAGTATATAGATAAAATAGAAAAATACTATTATCTATAGGCCCTAGACCTTAGAAGGGTAATCTATAGCTATAGTATAAGGTTTATAGAGTAAGAGAAGGGAGGGGATATTAACCTAAACCTTAAGGTTAAACTAATATTAAATACTATCCCTAAGAGACGTTTAGTAGAATATCTATAAAAAGTTCTATTTACTCTAGAACCTCTTATATAGGAAGAGGAAGAAGCCTATTAGCTAGAAGCTAGCGAAGCGGTTGTCCCTAATAAAAGTTAGTAAGAACTGTAGCCCCCGGCTACTAAAAGAGAGGAATATAACTATTAACTAGACAATTAGAATACTATACTAAGTAGTATCCTAGGTATATAAAGGTTTAGGGGAGTCTTTATCTCTAAATAAAAGAGATTACTAGAGGACTTATCTATAGACGAGCTAGAACTAAAGATACTATAGAGCCTATTTATACTTATTAGCTAAATACTACTTAAGTACTATAAGAAACTAGAAGTATAAGTATTCTATACACTATCTATATAACTCCGGACGATTATTAGACTAGAGATCCTAACCTCTAAGACCTATAAGAAAGTAGTAGGAGACCTATAATTTAGTACTCTATAGTAGCGTGCTATAGAGGATAAACTTACTACTCTTATAGATAACGGAACCTAGGAGGAAGCCGTCCTACTAAAGGGAGTAAATATTATAATAAGTAAGTAGGTATTTAAGCTAAAATTTAATACTAACGGCTTGCTTAAAAAGGCTAAGGCTCGCCTTATTATACAAGAATTTACTTAGTAATTTAAATATAACTTCTAGGATATCTTTACTTTAACCGTTTATTATAAGACGCTTTAAACGTTCCTAGTAATTATAGGGCTCCTTAACCTAGAGCTCTACTAGGTTAATATTAATAATATCTTTACTAAGTTACGTCTCTAGGAAGACATCTATATAGCCCCTCTAAAGGGAGTAATAGTTAAACTAGAAAGAGTCTTTAAGCTTCTATATAGCTTATATAGCCTTAAATAAGCCGTATAAGATTAGAATAATAACTATATTAGAGCGCTTAAGAACCTTAGTTTCCGTTAGAGTATAGCTAACCCCTACCTACTTATCTATTATAAAAGAAAAATTATCTTACTAGTCTATATTAATAATATCCTAATCGCTGCTCTAAAGATTAAGGATATTACCTAGTTTAAAAATACTATTAGTAATATCTTTAAGATTAAGGATCTAGGGGAGATAAAGAAGATCCTTAGTATTAAAGTTACTTATAATAGAAAGAGTAGAATATTATATCTTAACTAATCCTATTACCTATAAGAAATACTTTAAACCCTTTATATAGAAAAGGATAAGTTAAGGCTAGTAACGCTGCCGCTAAATAGATACGACGCTCTCCGTCTCTCTAGGCTAAATAATAAGTAAATTAACCTAAAAGAGTATTAGTATACTATTAGAAAGCTAATATACCTTACGGTTCTTACACGTCTAGATATCGCGTTCCTAATTAGCTAGCTAAGCTAATATATAAGTAACCTAGTAGAATATTATAGCTATATACTTAAAGGCCTACTATAGTATCTTAGATTAATAGCTAATCTTAGGATAGTCTATAAGGATAGTAGGAGTGTAGGGCTTATAGGGTATTTAGATTTAGACTACGCTATAGATAAAATAGATAGGAAGTCTATCCTTAGATATATCTTTATACTTAGTAATAGTCCTATTAGCTAGAGGAGCTAAAAGTAAAGATTAGTAGCTATCTCTACTATAGAAGCCGAATATATAGTAATATCTACCTATACTAAAGAATCTTAGTAGCTTATATAGCTACTTTAAGAGATAGGAGTAGGCGAATACCTTAGGTTATCCCCTTATTACGCAGTGCTATTTAAGAATAAGAAGTTTAATAGCGCTATAAGTTTAAAGGAAGATAATTAGGCTATATTAGTTCTTATAAAGGATCCTTATATATATAAATAGTTAAAGTATATTAATATATATTACTATAATGTCCGGGACCTTGTTTAAAAGAACCGAGTATAGGTTAAGTATATTTATAGTTATTATAAACCTAAGGGGATAAGGGCTTTATAACCCTAAGGGTAGAAAGCCTATATAGAAAAAAGTACCCTAAGAACTAAGGGTCCGCGCGGGAAACTAAGCCGTAAGGGAAATCTAGTTAGGATACGCGCAAGCTATAGTATAACGCGCTATAGGTAGATTCCTACACGGGAAAGTAGCCCTTAAGGAATAATAGTTACTACTAGAAACTATAGGTAGAATTCCTATAGGGGAAGAAGGTCTATAAGAGTAAGAGAGTAGAATAGATAGAAGGGATATTAGGAAGGTTAGAGTAAGTTAAATATTATAACTATTCTATACTAATAAAAGCTGAAAACTAGAAAGGTAGTTAGGCGCTAACATTATATACACCCTACTAAGAGGACCTACTTTAGATTATACTTAATCTAAACCTCTAATCTATCCCCTCAATCTAAGTAGTATATCTATATACTTAATCTAGATTATATAGCTTTCCTAGTAGTATATAGTGTATACTTATTAGCTAGACATTTAACCCTTTATAGTTAACTTAAGAATCCAATCTTCACCTATTAGAGTAATAGAGCCTTATTACGCCCGGCGTATACGTAATTACTTCCTTATCTAATTATTGCCTCCCTACTCTTATCCTTAAGGTAAAACCTTTAACCTAATTACCTACTAGGCGACTCCGAAACCTAGTAGAAGAGGCCTATTATTATACTTTAACTACTATCCTTGTAAGAAAAGGAAGGCATCCCTAATTAGAAAGTATTACCCTAAAATAATACTAATAAGCAGTACTTATTATACTAAATATAATAGTTAGTATAGGAGACGCGAAGCTATAGTAGCCTTAGTAGGCACCTCCGCCTTACACTCCTTCTAGTAATAAATAGCTATACTAGCTAATCCTAGAACTATACAACGAAAACGTAGTCCTTAGAATATAACTTAGTTAAGTATTAGCGGTATCTCTAGCTACTAAAGTTAAGGTCCCTAAACCTAACCTATACTATAGAGATTATAAGAAGACGTAAGACTTCCTATCCTAACTAGATAATTATATTTACTTCTTCTATAGAAAGTTCGCTAGTCTAGCTAATAAAGTACTCTACGCTAGTACTTACCTTTAAGAAATAGTAGAATAATAGTTCCAACCTTTTAAACGCAAAAAGCAATCTAAGCCTAAGTTCTAATAGTCTATAGTAACCCGCGAGATCTTTAGAGATTACTATAACTTTACTAAAGCTCTTAAGGTAGTATTTAGTAGAGTTAACAAGACCTATTAAGTAACGTACACCCTTATAATATACTAATAGAAGGGGTTTATATAAGACTATACTACTAAGTTCTAAGATATAGCCTACCTAGCCGAGGGATACTCTAATATTACTTTATAAACGTTCTACTACTAAGGACTTAAGAACAAAATTAAGAAAGCTATAACCTACTATAAGGAACCTAAAAACCTTATAAAAATAATCTAACTAGCTTTACTTATAGATAAGCGACGCAATAAAAGATAGTTTAATAAGAAAACCTATTCTTCTAATACCTTATAACCTATACGGCTATATTATACTTAGAAAGAAGGAGACGCTATAGAACTAGATAGTACCTAGAGAAGCTATAATAAGAAAGAGAAATAGGGTAAGTAACCTCCTAGAAAGGAATAGATAGATTAGTAACAAGCCTAATTTAATAAAGAACTATACGTCTAATATAGAGATAAATAGGGCCCTAGGTACTAATACTCCTAATAGTTAAAGAGAAATAAGTATACTACGTTTATAGCTTAGATAGAAGAACCTCAAGAAGCCTTAATAGCCTAGATATTTAACCACGCCGCGATAAGCTTAACCGTATACTATAATAATAACTACTCTACTTACTAGAGCAATAAAGATACTATAGAGTAGTATCCTAGGAAGTTATAAAAAGTTAATACTATTAAATAAACCCGGGTAGCGCCTATAATTAGCAAACTAGCTAATACACTTCCCCTAGATACGGAACTAGTAAATAGTAATACGGGAGAACTTTATAAGAGCACGCCTAAACCTAAGACTAAATCTAAAGATAGTAAATAAGAGCCTAAGTAGGCGGACTCTAAATAGCTAGGCTAAATTACTAAGTACCTAAAAGTATACGGGAAAATCTAATTTAGTAAATACGGTAGATAACCCTATATTACCTAGATACCTAACTTATAGCTAGATATAACCTAGTAGTAATACTAGGTTTAGCAAGGGAATATTATTTATCAATATAAGTAGAACTAATACTAGATATACTAGGAAAAGACGGCCCTTACCTTGCCTAAAGACCTAAATATATAGTTATAGGACGAGGTTAGAAACCGCTAACTATTAAAAAACTAGACGGCCTCCCTAGTTAGGGACCCTAGGAGGGGCTATTAGACAGGTCCCTTAACTAGGTATTATATATATTAAATAGATTAATTCCTACTAGATTAGCTCTATACTAACTCTTATACGTACCCGTTACCTTCTATAGAAAATAGGCTATAGTAATAATTAATAGTAGCGCCTAAGAGAACTTTATTAACCCTAAATTTATTATAAGCCACTAACTATTATACTAAACTAAAGATTATCTATACCTACTTAGTATAGTAGACAGCTCCCCGGTAACCTATAGGAAAAGATAGGTCTATATTAAAATAGGACTTAACCCCCTATCCCTAGGAAACTATAAGGAGAAGATTAGTCTTAACTTAATAGTAATACTAGAATATAATATAATCCTAGGCATCCTATAGTTAAAAATATATACACCCTATATTAACTAGAGAACGGAAGAAATTACCTTTCTAGATAAATAATATATTAGACACCTTACTATAGCTAGGAGAACTAAGTTACCTACTAAGAGTAGCTAGAGCTAAGAGCTAGAGCTAGAGAAGTTAGAGCTAGCGAGCTAGAACTTAGAGAGCTAGAGCTAAGAGAGCTAGAGTAGCTAGAGCTAGAAGAGCCTAGTAGAAGTTAGAGAAATCTCCCTAGGGGCTATAAAGCGTATAAAGCGTAGAGGAGAATAGGTCTATACTATCTACCTAAAACCTAGTTAAGAGATAGAATAAAGAATTATTATATATATATAATTAGGTTACCTAATAAGGGGAAAGCCTATACTTACTAACTATAGGGAAGCTACCGCGTATTCTATAGCCTCTATAGAATATAAGGGGCCTTAAGCTAAGGATACTAGCCTAAAGTTAGTTAGAGGAGACTACCCCTAGAGAATCTATAGGCGATATAGTAAAGCTAACCTAGGATAGCTTACGCAGCCCGGCTAAGACTAGGGCTACTAAATATAAAACGTTAGTATAAAGAGTAGGAATCTCTTAGTAACTAATAAAGGTAATATAACTAGCGAGTAAATATATAGGGAACTTAGTAGTATTATAAGACCTACTACTACTAATACCCTAGAGGAGAAACCCCCGCTACTAAATATAGAATCTATACTAAAATAATTCTAGAAGTACGCGGACCTCTATAAGGAATAAAGAAAAGAAGCTTTATCTTAATACTAACCTTAGGATTATAAAATACCTCTTATACTAGGAGCGCAACCTATATTTAAACCTATCTACTCGCTCTCCTAAACTAAGCTAGAGTTTTTATAGAAATACCTAGAAAAGAACCTAGAAAGAGGATATATCTAACCTTTATTATTACCGGCCGGATACCCTATCTTATTTATCCCTAAGAAAAACGGCAAGCTCCGCCTCTACATTAATTACCGACAGCTAAATAATATTATAGTTAAGAACTATTACCCTCTCCTAAGAATTAATAAACTATAGAATAAGCTATAAACCGCGAAGTACTTTATAAAGTTTAATCTCCGTAATAGCTATTACCTAGTTTATATTAAAGAAGAGGAAGAGTAGAAAATAGTATTCTAAACGCGCCTAGGATATTTTAAGTATATAGTAATACTATTTAGGCTTACTAACGCCCTAGCAATATTCTAAAGCCTTATAAATAAGATACTATATCTGTATTTAGATATCTTTTATATAGCCTACCTAGACGATATTATTATCTACTTAGATACTCTTAAAGAATATATAGAGTATATTAAGAAAGTTCTTAAAGCTCTAAGAGGGAAAGACCTATAGATTATACCTAAGAAATATAAATAGATTACTTAGAAAATAGAATTTCTAGGGTTTATTATTATACTAGGATAAGTTAGTATAGACGATAAGAAACTAGACGCGATTTAAGATTAGCTAACACTAAGAATAGTAAAAGATATATAATCCTTTCTTAGATTTACTAACTTTTACTAAAAATTTATTAAGAAATACTCTAAGGTAATTAAGCTACTTACGCGCCTTATAAAGAAAGAGTATAGTTTTAAGTAGGAAGAAGCCTAGTAGATAGCCTTTAACTCTCTAAAGTAAATATTCTGCGAAGCCTCTATCTTAGATATTTATAACCCTAAACTACTAATTATAGTAGAAACTAACGCTTCTAACTACGCTATCAGCGCTTACCTTAGCTAACTAGATAAATAAGGCCAACTCTACCTAATTATATATTACTCGCGTAAGATAATACCCCTAGAGCTTAACTATAATATCTATAATAAGGAATTACTTACTATAGTTATAGCTTTTAAGATATAGAGATATTACCTTAAAGGAGCTAAATACTAAGTAATAGTCTATTACAACTATAAGAACCTTATACACTTTATAACTACTAAGAAATTAACTAGAAGATAAGTTAGGTAGGCGGAGGAATTAGTATCCTATAATATAAAGATTACCTATAGAAAGGGATCTAAGAACGCTCGCGTAGATATACTAAGTAGAAGAACTAACTATATAGTAGGAAAACCTAGTTTATAGCTAGCGGTGCTTAAATAAGAGGAAGACGGTACCCTTATAGTAGTATACATCGCTTTACTATAGCTAAATAAAATAACTAAAGAAGAGTTTATTCTAGTTAGGCAACTCGCGCCCGTTATATATATCGGCGATAACGACTAGACGCGTAAAATCTAAGACACCTATAAGCGAGACTCTATAGTATAAGAACTTAGTAAGATTATAAATAACCCTTAAGTAATAAAGGACCTAGATAGCACTATCCTATTTTTAGGACTAGTCTATATTCCTAAGATACTATAAGAGGAACTAATTAAAGATCTCTATAAAGTACTAGTATATAGTTATTAAGAAATAGATAAGACGATTAAAAGACTCTCTAGAAACTACTACTTCCTAGGGCTAAGGAGAACCGTTTAACGGGTAATCTTATAGTACGACCTTTATATTTAAAGCAAGGCCTCAAGACACGCACCCTATAGACTACTTTAGCTATTACTAGCCCCAGAACAACCCTAGTAGTTAATTATACTTAACTTTATTACGGATCTACCTTAGTTAAAAGAGCCCTTAACTAGTACGCT
>JAJMVL010000206.1:0-36384 GCA_023082095.1 Dothiorella sarmentorum | reverse complement strand
CGCCTAGTAGGTAATTAGGTTAAAGATTTTACCTTAAGGATAAGAGTAGGGAGGCAATAATTAGAGAAGGAAGTAATTACGTGTACACTAGGCGTAATAAGGCTCTATTACTCTAATAGGTAAAGATTAGATTCTTAAGTTAACTATAAAGATTAAAGTATCTAGCTAAGGAGCGTAATTATATATAGATAGGAAAGCTATAACAATCTAGTTTATCCCTTAGGATATTAAGGGTTGCTAGATTATAAGGGTTAAGGAATTAGGTAAAGGTTTAGATTAGTACCAAGCCTTTTAATCTATTAAGTGGGTCTTATAGAGTCTATATAATACGGCGCTGCCTGCTTCCTAGTTTCTAACTTCTACTAGTACGGAAGGGTTATAATATCCTTCTTACCTACTACCTACTACCTTTATACCTTATCTCTTTTCTAGACTACGCCTATACCCCTACAGGATTCCTTCCCCTACAGGCCTTCTAGTTTAGTAAGTCCTCCTTAGTTTCTTATAACTTCCTTAGTCTTAGCGGGCGGTCTTCCCGTACGGGATTTCTAACTATACAGCTCTACTAGCTTTAAGGGATCTTAGCCCTTGCGGTACCTTTTCCCGTGCGGGCTTTCTACCCTTAGGGCTATAAAGCCCTTATTACCTAGGGTTTATAATAGGTATCAGCGTAGGATTTATATTTTTTATAGTATACTACAATTATATTATTAATAAAGAAGAAGATAAAGAGGTATTTATTAGCGTAGAGGTAAGGTATATCTAGGACTTATATTAGTCTATATTTAGTAAGGGTATTATAGAAGTACTTCTACTAAAGAGTAGGTAACTCTTTTAAACTATAGAGGGCTTATAGGAGGAGTAGGGTCTTACTTTCTATACTATCTATACCCTTAGGTGGCTTATAGTATACCTTTATATCTAATAGGACGTATAGGAAAGTATTAACTATATTATATTATCTTATCTTAAGGTTAAAGGCGTAGATAATTACTATAATTGTACGGAAGATATAGTAGGCTAGAGTCGCCGCGTAGGTGTCCTGCTGCGTACTCTATATATTACTATAAACGTAGATTCGCGCCTTAATCTTATCTAGATAACTATTCTTATTAAGCTTATACTTAAATACCTATATAAGAGGTATAACCTCTTTGCCTTTAGGCGAGGCGCCCTCGGGTATAATAGTCTATACCCCCTTAGCTTTAAGCTCTTATAACTTACAGTAGAGCGCTTAGAGCATCTAGTCGCGTATAGGATAAGTAAGTATTTCCTTAAATAAGTGCGGTTTAGGCGGAAGGCTATTATAGTAAAGCTTCTAGATATTAATAGTAGTAGTAAAGGCCTGCTAAAAGGCGTTCTAGTTATACTAGTTAATAAAGATTTAGGCGAAATACGCCTCTCTACGGCGGCGGCAAGAGCGCGACCTATTAATAATAAGATTTAGGTTAATATTTACGTTAATTTTACCCCCTTAGGTTGCGCGGTTGCCTACTACGGCGCCTAGATCGGGGTTAGTATTATATTAGGCGGGTAAGAGGCGGCCTAGGTAACAAGACGGCTCCTTATTATATACTTCCTCCTCTTTATTACCCCCTAAGGGAAGGATTAGTAGTAATAAAAGCCTTAATAATAAATCGTCTACTAGGAGCACCTGCGTAGGGCTTCTTATAGTTAGCAACGGTATAGGCGGCGCGCCTAGTATTAGTAGCTTGGGCGCTTTAGTAGCGAATTACCGCGATAAGTAGGGTAATAGCCTAGGTAATTAGTTAGGTAATTAGTTAATTACCTAATTAGGCGGCTACTATAGAGTAGTTACTAGTAGAGGCTCCTCTTCGTTAGACTTAACGTCTTTAGTAAAATATCTTCTAATCTGTAGCTAGATTTCTTAAGGTAGCTCTTTAAGCTCCTTAATATTATAGTACTTCTTAACGTTATCGGGCGAGTACTTGCTAGACTTATTAAAGGTAATATCGCGAGTCCTAATAACTTAATCGCTAGGTAGCATCTAGATATAGTAGATATTTATAGAGTTATAGCTAATAAGGTAGCTAATAAGCGCTCGTTCCTAGAGCTTATAGCTATAGATAATCTACTTATTAAGGACGTAGGCCTTATAGCTATAGACTTATAGATAATTAATCCGCGGGCGCTTATTATATACGAGCTTAAAGGGCGTCTTCTATTACTTATAGTAAATCGGCGTCCGATTATAAATATAAGTAGCTACCTTAACCGCTTTAGGCTAGAGGCTCTTAGGTAAGTTAGCGCTAATTCAGAGCGAATAAGCCTTAATAATAATTAATTGCCCTAAACGCTCTAAATAGCCGTTCTAGGCAGCGGTGTAAGGTAATAATACCTTCTAGGTAATACCTTGTTAGATAAGTTCTTACCTAAATACTATATTTAATAATCGCTCGCTATCGGAGTAGAAGATAGTAATTAAGTAGTTAAAACAAGTAGCCAGCTAGTCTAATATCTAGATAAGGATATTATTATAATCGCCTTTATATTAGTAGGTTTTAGATAGTATTACAAACCCCAGGTAATAAGGGCTTTATAACCCTAAGGGTAGAAAGCCCGCACGGGAAAAGGCACCGCAGGGGCCAAGATCCCTTATAGCCGGCAAAGCCGCACGGTCAGGAATCCCGTATAAGAGGACCGCCCGTTAGGACAAGAGAAGTTACGGGAAACTAGAATAGAAACGCTAAGGAAGGAATCCCGCAGGGGAATAAGGTTTATAGGGCTAAAGGCGTAATCTAGGAAAGAGGCACGAGTAGAGGTTAAGCCAGCAAGAGTAAGTTAGACATTATAGCTACTCAGTAAAGACGGAGGTCGGAAAGCCGGAAGGTAGCTAGGCGCTAAGGTTACGTGCGCCCCTACCTAAGCCCTTAGAAAATAGGCTCGTCTTAGGCCGACCCCGAGCCCTTAAGAAATGGGCTCCTTATAAGCCCTCAGAAAATAGGCTCTTACTAGAGCCCTTAAAGGAAGGGCTTACCAAAAACCAGATTGTTACAAGCTTTCCTATATATATATAAACCACGCTCCTTAGCTAGATACTTTAACCTTCATAGTTAACTTAAGAATCTAATCTTCACCCATTAGAGTAACAGAGCCTTATTACACCCGGCGTACACGTAATCACTTCCTTCTCTAATTATTGCCTCCCTACTCTTGTCCTTAAGGTAAAACCTTTGACCTAATCACCTGCTAGGCGACTCCAAAACCTAGTAGAAGAGGCCTATTATTATACTTTAACTACCGTCCTTGCAAGAAAAGGAAGACATCCCTAATTAGGAAGTATCACCCTAAAACAACACTAACAAGCAGCACTCGTCATGCTAAATATAATAGTTAGTATAGGAGACGCGGAGCTGTAGCAGCCTTAGTAGACACCTCCGCCTTACACCCCTCCCAGCAACAAACAGCTATACTAGCTAATCCTAGAACTGCGCAACAAGAACGCAGTCCTTAGGACACAACTTAGTCAAGCATTAGTAGCACCTCTAGCCACTAAAGTTAAGGTTCCTAAACCCAACCTATACCACGGAGATCGCAAGAAGACGTAAGACTTCCTATCCTAACTAGATAATTACATCCACTTCTCTTATAGGAAGTTCGCCAGCCCAGCTAACGAAGTGCTCTACGCCAGCACTTACCTCTAAGGAATAGTAGAGTAATAATTCCGACTCTTTAAGCGCGAAAAGCAATCTAAACCCGAGTTCTAATAGTCTACAGCAACCCGCGAGATCTTTAGAGATTACCGCAACTTTACTAAGGCACTTAAGGTAGCATTTAGTAGAGTTAACAAGACCCGTTAAGTAATGTACACTCTTATAATATACCGATAGAAGGGGTCTATATAAGACTATACTACTAAGTTCCAAGATGCAGCCTACCTAGCCAAGGGACACTCTAATATTACCCTGCGGACGTTCTACTACCAAGGACTTAAGGACGAAATTAAGGAAGCTATAATATACCACGAGGAACCTAAAACCCTTATAGGAATAATCCAACTAGCTCTGCTTATAGATAAGCGACGCAACAAAAGATAGTTTAACAAGAAAACCTATTCTTCTAACACCTTACAACCTACGCGGCCACGTTACACCTAGGAAGGAGGAGACGCTATAGAACTAGATAGTACCTAGAGAAACAACAACTGGAAATAGAAGCAGGGCAAGCGACCTCCTAGGAAGGAGTAGACAGATTAGCAACGAGCCCAATTTAATAAAGGACTGTGCGTCCGATGCGGAGACAAATGGGGCCCTAGGTACTAATACTCCTATTAATCAAAGAAGAACAAGCGCACTACGTCTACAGCTTAAATAGAAGAATCCTAAGAGGCCTTAATAGCCCAGACGGTTAACTACGCCGCGATAAGCTAGACCGCATACTACAATAACGACTACTCTACCCACTAGAGCGACAAGGATACTATAGGGTGGTATCCTAAGAAGTTACAAAGAGTTAATACTATTAAACAAACCCGGGCAGCGCCTACAATTAGCGAACTAGCTAACGCGCTTCCCCTAGACACGGAACTAGTAAATAGTAACACGGGAGAACTTTACAAGAGCACGCCCGAACCTAAGGCTAAATCTAAAGACAGCAAATAAGAGCCCAAGTAGGCGGATTCTAAATAGCTCGGCCAAATCGCTAAGTGCCTAAAAGTATATAGGAAAATCCAATTCGGCAAACACGGCAGATAACCCTATATTACCTAGACACCAGACTTATAGCTAGATATAACCCAGCAGCACTACCGGGTTCAGCAAGGGAATATCATTTATCGATATAAGTGGAATTAACACTAGACACACTAGGGAAAAACGGCCCTTACCTTACCTAAAGACCTAAACATATAGTTATAAGACGAGGTTAGGAACCACTAACTATTAAAAAACTAGACGGCCTCCCTAGTTAGGGACCCTAGGAGGGGCCGTTAGACAGGTCCCTTAACTAGGTATCACGCATATTAAATAGACCAATTCCTACCGGATCAGCTCTACACCGACTCTTATACGTACCCGTCACCTTTTATAGAAAACGGGCCGTAGTAATAATTAATAGTAGCGCATAAGGGAACTTCATTAACCCTAAATTCGTTATAAGCTACCAACTATTATACTAAACTAAAGATCGTCCGTACCTACTTAGCACAGTAGACGGCTCCCTAGCAACCTATAGGAAAGGATAGGTCCGTATTAAAACTAGACTTAACCTCTTGTCTCTAGGAAACCACAAGGAGAAGATTAGCCTCAACTTAATAGCAATACTAGGACACAATATAATCCTAGGCATCCTATAGTTAAAAATACATACACCCTACATTAACTAGAGAACGGAAGAAATTACCTTCCCGGATAAACAATATATTAGACACCTCGCTATAGCTAGGAGAACCAAGTTACCTACTAAGAGTAGCTAGAGCCAAGAGCTAGAGCTAGAGAAGTCCGAGCTAGTAAGCTAGAACTTAAAGAGCTAGAGCTAGGAGAGCTAGAGTAGCTAGAGCTAGGAGAGCCTAGTAGAAGTTAGAGAGATCTCCCTAGGGGCTATAAAGCACATAAAGCGCAGAGGAGAATAAGTCTACACTATCCACCTAAAACCTAGTTAAGAGATAGAACAAAGGATCATTACACGTATACAATTAGGTTACCTAATAAGGGGAAAGCCTATACTCGCCAACTATAGGAAAGCTGCCGCACATTCCGCAGCCTCTATAGAACCCCAGGGGCCTTAAGACGAGGATACTAGCCTAAAGATAGTCAGAGGAGACTATCCCTAGAGGATCCACAGGCGATATAGCGAAGCCAACATAGAACGGCTTACATAGACCGGCTAAGACCGGGGCCGCTAAATATAGAACGTCAGCACAAAGAGTAGGAATCTCTTAGCAACTAATAAAGGCGATACGACTAGCGAGTAAATATATAGGGAACTCGGCGGCATTATAAGACCTACTACTACTAACACCCCAGAGGAGAAACCCCCGCTACTAAACATAGAATCTATACTAAAACAATTCTAGAAGTACGCGGACCTCTATAAGGAACAAGGAAAAGGAGCTTTACCTCAATACTAACCTTAGGATTACAAAATACCTCTTATACTAGGAACGCAACCCGCGTTTAAACCTATCTACTCGCTCTCTCAAACTAAGCTAGAGTTTTTATAGGAATACCTAGAAAAGAACCTAGAAAGAGGATACATCTAACCTTTATTATTACCGGCCGGATACCCTATCTTGTTTATCCCTAAGAAGAACAGCAAGCTCCGCCTCTACGTCGATTACCGACAGCTAAATAATATTACAGTTAAGAACCGTTACCCTCTCCCGAGAATTAATAAACTATAGGATAAGCTACAAACCGCGAAGTACTTTACAAAGTTTAATCTCCGCAACAGCTACTACCTAGTTTATATTAAAGAAGGAGAAGAGTAGAAAACAGCATTCTAAACGCGCCTAGGATATTTTAAGTACATAGTAATACCATTTAGGCTTACTAACGCTCTAGTAACATTCTAAAGCCTTGTAAACAAGACACTACGTCTATATTTAGACATCTTTTACACGGCCTACCTAGATAATATTATTATCTACTCGGACACCCTTAAAGAACATATAGAGTATATTAAGAAAGTTCTCGAAGCTCTAAGAGGGAAAGACCTACAGATCGCACCTAAGAAATATAAATAGATCACCTAGAAAACAGAATTTCTAGGGTTCGTTATTATACTAGGATAAATCAGCATGGACGACAAGAAACTAGACGCAATTCGAGATTAGCCGATACTAAGGACGGTAAAAGATATGCAATCCTTTCTTAGATTTGCTAACTTTTACCAAAAATTCATTAAGAAATACTCTAAGGTAATTAAGCCACTCACACGCCTTATAAAGAAAGAGCATAGTTTTAAATAGGAAGAAGCCTAGTAGATAGCCTTCAACTCTCTAAAGCGAATGTTCTGCGAAGCCCCTATCTTAGGTATTTATAACCTAGAACTACTAATCACAGTAGAAACCGATGCTTCCAACTACGCTATTAGCGCTTGCATTAGCCAACTAGACGAGCAAGGCCGACTCCACCTAATTACATATTACTCGCGGAAGATAACACCCCTAGAGCTCAACTATAATATCCACAACAAGGAACTACTCGCTATAGTTACGGCTTTCAAGACATAGAGATATTACCTTAAAGGAGCTAAATACTAAGTAATAGTCTATTGCGACTACAAGAACCTTACGCACTTTATAACTACTAAAGAATTAACTAGAAGATAAGTCAGGTGGGCGGAGGAATTAGTATCCTATAATATAAAGATTACCTATAGAAAGGGATCTAAGAACGCTCGCGCAGATGCGCTAAGTAGAAGAGCCAACTATATAGTAGGAAAACCCGGTTTACAGCTAGCGGTGCTTAAACAAGAGGAAGACAGTACCCTTACAGTAGTATACATCGCTTTACTATAGCTAAACAAAACAACCAAAGAAGAGTTTATCCCGGTTAGGCAACTCGCGCCCGTTATACGCATTAGCGATAACAACTAGACGCGCAAAATCCGAGATACCTACAAGTAAGACTCTATAGTACAAGAACTTGGTAAGATCAAGAACAACCCTCAAGTAACAAAGGACATAGACGGCACTATCCTATTTTTAGGATTAGTCTATATTCCTAAACCACTACAAGAGGAACTAATTAAAGATCTCCATAAAGTACTAGCACACGGTTATTAAGGAATAGATAAGATAATTAAAAGACTCTCTAGGAATTACTACTTCCCAGGGCTAAGGAGAACCGTTTAATAGGTAATCTCGCAGTGCAACCTCTATATTCGAAGTAAGGCCTCAAGACACGCACCCTACAGACTACTTTAACCATTACTAGCCCCGGAACAACCCTAGTAGTTAATTACACTTAACTTTATTACAGATCTACCTTAGTTAAAAGAGCCCTTAACTAGCACGCTCTACGACTCGATCCTAGTCATCGTTAACAGGCTTACTAAGTACGTATACTACCTGCCTTACCTAAAAACGGCAACTGCAGAAGATCTAGCCTACACCTTCCTTAGGACAATCCTCGGTAACTATAGGTTACTAGATAAGCTCGTCTTAGATAGAGATCGCCTATTTACCTCGCGATTCTAGTAGAGCCTTACCCGACAGCTTAGTTCCAAATATAAGCTCTCTACTACAGCACACCCATAAACAGACAGATAAACAAAACAAACAAACTAGACTCTAGAATAATACCTTTACTATTACCTTAACTATATATAAGACAACTAGGTAAAACTATTACCTCTCGCCCAGTTCGCCTACAATAGTTTAAAAGCCTTAGCTACACAAGAGTCTCCATTCTACGCTAACTACGGGTATAAACCTACAGCCTACAGAGAACTAATACTAAGCGAATCCCTTGCCTAGAAAGGAATCCTCTAATCCAACTAGCTAAAAGTACTTTACAAACAGCTTAGCCTTGATATAGAGTATAACGGATTTCTTATATCCCGCTACTATAATAGACGGCACTAGGAGGCACCGAAGCTTAAAAGAGGGGATAAGGTCTACCTCCTTAGAAAAAATATTAAGACTAGGCGTCTAAACAACAAACTAGATTTTAAGAAAATTAGTCCATTTAAAATTAAAGAGAAACTCGGGAAAGTCAATTACCGTCTCAAGCTACCAAGCAACATAAAGATAGTACCCGTTTTCCACGTAGCACTGCTAGAACCAGCACCTAAAAACGCCACGCCAATTAAACAAATAGAAGAAATAGTACTAGAGAATCTAGACGCCGACGAAAATACAGACTAGGTAGTAGAAAAGGTACTTAACAGCGGCTACATCAACGGTTAATTTAGATACCTCCTACAATAGGAAGGAGACTAGGACTATACCTAGGAACCACTAGAGAATTACAATAGCTGTAAAGATCTTATCTAGACCTTCTACCGTTAAAACCTAGAATAGCCCAAGCAGCCGCCTCATCATAGTCGCAATTAACTAAGGCCTAGCCAGGAAGTAGAGATAGCCGAGCCGAGTTAACCGGCTTAGACGCCCCGAGAGGCGCAGCAGCAGAACCAGCCCTAGGAGACCCTATAATAGGGGCAGGATCCACAGCAGCGTTATTAGCTGAGGACTTGCTACGTAGGCGCTTTGCTCGCCGATTACTCTCGGCGCCCTTAGGGTTAGTAGAGGCCCTAGTAGTAGCAGCAGCAGCCTCCTCCTCGCGCTCCATCTCCTCTAAAGACTTAAAACCCTTATAGATTATACGGGAACGACGCTTGTAAAGGAACCTACGCTGCTTGCGCAGACGTATTAACTTCTCTAGAGCTGTATCTTCCTCCGTAGCTACCCAAGTACACTCTTAATCTAAACAATCTACTAATAAAAGGGTTAGCGCAGGCACGACTAGGAAAGAGAAAACTTACAACTCGAAGAACTTATTACTATCACACCCCTTTTAACGACTCTTTAGACAAGTACTATAGATAGAGGGATTATCCTCCAGAGCTAGGTATTTAGAGCAGCCATGCTCCAGACAATTGGAACAAGGAATTATCTTAACTCCATCATAAAAGATCCGACGCAACAAATCCTGGCGAGCAACAGTAGTGCGATAAGGACGAAGGGAACCTATGGAAATCTCAGCAGCAGAACGCTTAAGAGTTATAACAAAGACTTACTAAGAAAACAAAGGAAAGAAGAAAGTTACTTAAGATATACACCTTAAGGCGAATCTTCAGGACGAAGATTCTTAAGGTGGGGGGTAGTATTACAAACCCTAGGTAACAAGGGCTTTATAACCCTAAGGGTAGAAAGCCCGCACGGGAAAAGGCACCGCAGGGGCTAAGATCCCTCACGGCCGGCAAAGCCGCACGGTTAGGAATCCCGCACGAGAGGACCGCCCGTTAGGACAAGAGAAGTCACAGGAAACCAGGATAGAAACGCTAAGGAAGGAATCCCATAGGGGAATAAGGTCCGCAGGGCTAAAGGCGTAATCTAGGAAAGAGGCACGAGCAGAGGTCAAGCCAGCAAGAGTAAGTTAGACATTATAGCTACTCAGCAAAGACGGAGGTCGAAAAGCCAGAAGGTAGCTAGGCGCTAAGGTTACGTGCGCCCCCACCTAAGCCCTCAGGAAATAGGCTTATCTCGGGCCAACCCCGAGCCCTCAAGAAATAGGCTCCTTATAAGCCCTTAGAAAATGGGCTCTCACTAGAGCCCTTAAAGGAAGGGCTCACCAAAAACTAGATTGTTACAAGCTTTCCTATATATATATAAACCACACTTCTTAGCTAGATACTTTAACCTTCATAGTCAACTTAAGAATCCAATCTTCACCCATTAGAGTAACAGAGCCTTATTACGCCCGGCGTACACGTAATTACTTCCTTCTCTAATCATTACCTCCCTGCTCTTGTCCTCAAGGTAAAACCTTCGACCTAATCACCTACTAGGCGACTCCGAAACCTAGTAGAAGAGGCCTATCGTTACAGATAGTATAAACTTAGTATTAGTATATTCTAGATAAGTAATCTACTTATAGTAATTAGACGCAGTTAATAGTTAGATTATATTAAATAATACTTAGTAGAAGGGTTTAGGTAAATTATTCTTATAGCCGGTTCGTCTTAACACCTACTTATAAGCCTTAGACTTAGCGTAAATATTATAGTAGTGTTTAAGGTCCTCTTTATTAATAATAGAGGCGCCTTCGGCGGCGGATAGCAAGGCGCGGATAATAGCGGAGCTTATATAAGTAAAGATTTTATACTACTAGCTAGTAGGCCTAATAGTAAAAGCGGATGTTACCGCGGTTATTGCCACTAAAGTAGCTGTTTTATTAAGTTCTACGAATATATAGTTCTAAGTAAAGGTTAGCTTATAGAATAGCTTCTTTTTAGTAAAGAGGATTATCTATTTAGTGTTTAGATAAACACCCTTCTTTATACCCTTCTAAACTAAAAGAATATTCGCTATAAATAAGGGTATATACGCGACTTCGCGTAGGGTAATAACTCTAGGGCTATTATTATTATATATATTAATAGTAACGTTACTATATGCGCGGATTAGTATCCTAATATTACTACTAAGGACGAAGTCCTTTAGAGTGGCGTTATAGGTTTTTACAAATTACGTCTTTATAAATTAATTATAGATATAGTTAGTAGACCCGGTATTAGCAATCTATAACTACTCTAAGGTAGTTAAAGTAACCTCCTACTTAGTAGTAAAAGAGGCTACGTCTTAATTAACTATTACTGCGAACGAGGAGACGGATTAACGATTATTATCTTTATTATAGTCGCTATTACTATTACCCTAGCTAGACGGCTTAGGCTTCTTATTCTTATTATTGCCTTTACGCTTATAACGCTCTAAGGCTTCCTTAACCCTTTTCTTATTATTGCTAATAGCGAGGCGCTTCTAAACCTTCGCCTAGACCTCCTTATTCGGGGTCTATTTAGTAGGACGAGCCTTAGTATTAAGGTAAGGATATTAAAACTAATAATACTTACTACTATAGTAGTAAAGAGGCGCCTAGCCGCAGCTAGGGCGCTCCTTATTACCCTATTATTCTTATTAGGCTTCGCCTTAGCCTTTACTATAAAGGGTAGTAGCTAGAGAGGTTCGTAGATAATAAGGATCGAGGGCACGTTTCTAATAATAGTACTCTTAGTAATTAGTAATAAGCTTAAAGATATTAGGTATAGAGTTACCCCTATATATATCGCGTAAGACGGGGCTAGTAAACTCCGGATTAATCTAGAGGATTAGCTTAATAAAGGTATTAGCGCCTTAGGCGCCCTAGATATTAGATAGATTAAGAGCGTCTACCTTAAAAGTACACTCCTCCTATTAAGTAAGCTACTTTTTAATATTCTAAGTAGTAGGAGGCTTCTTAAGTAGGCGGAGTTAAGTTAAGATAAACTCCTACTACGTACTAAATAAGGGTTATAGTTATACTTATAGGGCTTATAATTAACTATAAGGATAAGCGTTAGGAAGCTTGTAGAGTAGCAGTAGTAATAGCTAGCTAACTAAATCTATAATAATAGCTGCGAGATCCTTAATCTCTTACTTCCTTTACTTATACTATCTAAAGTCTTATTTATAATCCTCTTATTGCTAATAGTACTCTTTAAGTACTACTAGCGTCGTCCCTTTAGCGGGAAATTCTAGATAAGTAGGCTTCTCTAGCTATAGAGGGCGCTCCTTCTATAAAGAATTAATATAATTAAAGATTTTAGCAGACTTAGCCCTTAACTAGATAATAAAGAACTAGTTATTCTAATCCTAAGCCGTCTAAAGTATAATAAGAGGCTTTAAAGATATATTATTAGTATTATAGTAAGAGCCTAACTTGTTGCTATTATTAGCGCTAGTCGCGCGTTTCGGACCGAGTGTATTAGGTAGGTAAACTACTAGGAATGCCTACCAAATAGGTGTAGCGTTATATAGCGTTGCACTAACTAATAAGTACTAGCTAAAATAGGATATTATAATAAAACAATAGATAAATAAGGCTAGTAAGGCGTCGAAGACGTTACTAATAATAACTTAGTAATAAATCTAATAATTATTAACCGTTTGTACGAAGATTTACTAATAAGAGTCGTCTATAATACCTTAGAACAACTAAACGGGTGTATAATAAGGTATAAATAAAGGTCTAAGCAGTAGATAATACCTTAGACGCTTCTAGGCTTATAACTATTAGATCTAACGATAGATTAGATGAAAGAGTTAAATTAGCATAAGGAGCAGGAGGGCGGTCCACCCGGGCTCGGGTGTATATCCTCCTGCTTACTAAGAGCTACTTAACACGTGATATCCAACAATATCAAATGAGAGAAAGTAAAAACAGTTAACAAATACACTCAACCGGACGAATTCTTCAACTCCCCACCATATATAGAACACGAATTCAGGCACGAGAACAAACTTATACAGACAAGTGCTTCCATTCCTCATCGCATGATTTTTGAACTGCCAGCGAGTTGGTCAACATTATGTAGTTGTAGTTAGACGTAAAATACCCCACGATTGCGGCGGCCAACGTTGGAATGGTTTCAGCACTCCACTCTGCTATTCCGTGCGGTATAGGGACGTTGGGGCTTTGGACGAGTGTTACCGGAAATTGTAAGTATCCAGCCTTCAGGAGATCTGGTACCTCGCTTTCTTCGCCAATATCCTTGCCGTCCATCAGGCGACAGATGTCATCGAACTGCTCCCCGTACGTTGCAGTATATTGAGGTACCCAAGTGCCGGTCGCGCTTGGGTCCCCAAACTCCCTTCCAGGGATGTCCGGTACGAAGATATGATTCGGGTTCGTCAGGCACCGTGGAAGGCACCTACAGGCTCTGATGCCGGCGTGACATTTTTGGCGGAGCTTGTTATCACTGGAGGATTCCAGGACAACGTGGTCAGGACGGCAGCATTCGGTGACTTCGCACAAGTGCCACCCGTCCATGATTAGTTCAGCACCTGGCGTAGGTCGGTCAAAATAGGAGTTGAAAGAGCTTCAGTTCATCGTTGTCGAGTACGCGCTATGACGTATGCGGTGCCAGGAAGGCAGGCGCGCGCGCTGTATGAGGAAGGCGCACGAGCAGTATTTTTTTTGGAAAACACCCCAAGTGAATGATGGCCATGAACGCTTCGTCGATGGGGAGTTGAAGCAGTCACCAGGATGGCTTCACACACACATATATAGATATGCCTCCCCATCCGGACCGATTCTTCAACTCCCTATGCGGTTGAACTCATATTAAAGTTGTTTTACTATAGATTGTCGAGATGGTAATCGGCCAAATCCTTGTAAATCCACTGCCGCGTCTTTGAATTTTATATCTTTGTCCAATCCAGTTCATTGATAATTCCGTTCTTGTTGAAAAAACCCTTCTCACCGCCGCGTTATGGTTTAATTGACCAAAAGTGAGCTGGACGGCTGCAAATACGCCCGCTAGCCTTCTGAATCATCCTCATCCAACAAGAAGAACTCAGGAACCGTCGCAACCCATTCATCCACCGCCTTCAAGCTCCCATCTTCTCCAGTTACCACGCCTAGAAACTTCCTCAACACCGTATTCACCAGTCCCGTCACTCTCACCCCATCCGCTACCCCCGTCCACGTCCTATTTATCACCTCCATCTGCCCCAGCAAGTCAATCCACAACGTAATATCGCTCAAATCCAAATGCGTCGTCCCATTCACCTGCACACCCCTAAACCACCCGCTCTGCGCCCTGTCAAACAGCGCCCACGTCCCATCCCCATTACCCCCAGCCACGCCGCTCACGTCCCCCTCAAAATGCACCTCGCTCGCCATCTCCAAAAACGGCCTCCGCAAATCCCTCACCGGAATCCCCGGATCCGCCACCAACTCGTCGTTCATCAGCTGCAGCTACGGCCCGTCCAGATTGGCGCCCGCGCGGAACAGCGGCGCTTTGCTGTCGTGATTTGGAGGGTAGGGTAGTAGATAGTGACGAGCATGAAGGTGCCAGGTTCCGCGGGGTCATTGGGGGTGGTGTGGTTGAAGATGTGCTGCGTGTATCCGACGTGATATGGTCCGGTTGGCTCCCAAAGGAAGATAGCCTGGACGATACAGGGGAAGACGATGGCGTGGAGGAGTGACCGCACGTAGAATTACTTGTTCTCATGAGGTGCACCTCACAAGCGCTGGCGTTGCGAAGAGGAAGGCAGACTTAAAACACTTTTTTCTTTTGACTGCGGGAGAGTGTGCAATCCTTCAGTATAATCATGCCGGTGTGTGGACCACGTTCGTCCCACCTGCCCCATCCGCTTAGCTCCCGAGATGTAGTGCTGACTGTGACTGTAAACTGAACACCACTCCGCAATAGAAGCAACGACTGTCTTTGTTTCTGCAGTGAAGATACGCAATACAACCCTTCTAAGTTATCGCGATTCGAGTAAGGAATTGGAGCTAATTGTCTGCTGCTGGAAATCACTATGAAATTGCGAATCTCACGTGAGGGTTAGAACTTTGGTCCGGACGAAACTCTTTTGGTCTCTTGCGAATAAGACATATGACAACAGCATACCACCCGCAAGCAGACGGCAAAGCGAACTCATAAATCAAACTGTCGAAATTGCGCATCTCTAATTTAACAATGAGTCTGTTCGCAACAGGCTCCATCGAGTGCTTCGGCAGATGCATACGCAATACGATCCACATTCGGTCTGCTCTGAGGACATTCCACATTCACATGCGCAGGAAATTCAATTGAAAAATGAAAATTCCATTCATTGCCAAGGCTGGCGGTACTATCTATTTCCTTTCTCGGACCATCCATTACTTCTTCCCGTCCTTCAATTCTGAGCATGACAATCTGGCTCAAACCCTTTCTCTTAAATTCCACATGCGGTGGTGTTTTCTCCTATCCTTTAAAGACTGATGAAAGCCATAACGGCAAAGATGATACCGAAAGCGCCGCCAACGGAGTACTTTTCGGCCCCGCCCGTGTACGGAGAAGGCGTAGCGCCCGGGCTGCCCAGAGATGGGGCAGGGGCAGGTGGAGCAGGCGCAGGTACGCCGGCAACACCTGACTGGCTGCCGGGCTGACCTGGAGCGCCTGGAGAAGCAGCGGCACCAGCGCCTGTAGAAGCAGCGGCACCAGCTCCTGAAGTACCGGAAACAGCGCCTGGCTGACCTGAAGCAGCGCCTGGTTGAGCTGAAGAGCCAGGAATTGAACTGCCGGGTGCACCGGACTCAGGTTGTACAGTACTGCTGCCAGAAGACTCAGGTTGAACAGTGCTGCTGCCAGAAGACTCAGGTTGAACAGTGCTGCTGCCAGAAGACTCAGGTTGAATAGTGCTGCTGCTAGAATACTCCGGTTGAGCAGTGCTGCTGCCAGAGGACTCGGGTTGAATAATGCTGCTGCTGCTAGAAGACTCAGGTTGAGCAGTGCTGCTGCTAGAAGACTCAGGTTGAGCAGTGCTGCTGCCAGAATACTCGGATTGAACAATGCTGCTGCTGCCAGAAGACTCAGGTTGAGTAGTGCTGCTGCCAGAGGACTCGGGTTGAGCAGTGCTACTGCCAGAAGACTCGGGTTGAGCAGTGCTGCTGCCAGAATACTCGGATTGAATAATACTGCTGCCAGAAGACTCAGGTTGAATAATGCTACTGCTGCTAGAAGACTCAGGTTGAGCAGTGCTGCTGCTAGAGGACTCGGGTTGAGTAGTGCTGCTGTCAGAGGACTCGGGTTGAATAATACTGCTGCTGCTAGAAGACTCAGGTTGAGCAGTGCTGCTGCTAGAAGACGGTTGAACGGTGCTGCTGCCAGAAGACTCGGATTGGACAGTGCTGCTGCCGAAAGACTCGGGTTGAATAGTGCTAGGTTGACCGTATTGTCCAAAGCCGGGAGCACCCGGTTGACCAAAGCCAGGGGTGGGGTAACCATTTTGACCAGCGTTAGGGTACCCGGGTTGGCCAAAGCCATGAGTAGGATATTCGGGTTGACCAAAACCAGGGGTGGGATGACCAAATGGACCAGCACTAGGGTACCCGGGTCCATATTGACCAGGGCCAGGATAAACAGGCCTCCCAAAGCTAGGGGTAGGTTGGCCGGAGCCAGTGCTGTAGGGGGGGCTGGCATAGCCAGGCTGTTCAGAGCTGGGAGAGCCTGAAGTGTTCGAAGTCGGGCTGTTTGAAACCGGGTAACTTGAAGGAGCATTCGAAGCTGGAGTGCTCTCGACCGGGTAGCTTGAAGGAGCATTCGAAGCTGGGGTGCTCAAAACAGCGTAGCTTGAAGGAGCATTCGAAATCGGAGTGCTCAAAACAGGGTAGCTTGAAGGAGCATTCGAAATCGGAGTACTTAAAGTCGGATAGCTTGAAGGAGCGTTTGAAGCCGGAGTGCTCAAAGTTAGATAGCTTGAAGGAGCATTCGAAGCTGGGGTGCTTGAAACAGGGTAGCTTAAAGGAGCATTCGAAATAGGAGTGCTCAAAGTTGGGTAGCTTGAAGGAGCGTTGGAAGCTGGAGTGTTCAAAGTTAGATAGCCTGAAGGAGCGTTTGAGGCCGGAGTGCTTAAAGTAAGATAGCTTGAAGGAGCGTTTGAAGCCGGAGTGTTCAAAGTTAGATAGCTTGAAGGAGCGTTCGAAACCGGAGTATTCAAAGCTGAGTTACTTGAGAGGGTATCAGAAGCCGGGGTGTTCGACACCGGGGTGTTCGAAGGCAGGTTGGATGACGGAACAACCGACGAAGACGGGGCAACGAATAATGGGTAAGCCGGCCCTGAATAAGTGGGAGTATTGGAAGGCTGAGCAGTCGGAGAAACGACACTAGGGACGACGACAACCGTGGAAAGGGACGAGCCGAAAAGTGGAACAACCGGAGCCGACGGTGGGATGACAGGCCGACAAGCGTTTTTTGAACAAGCAGAACGCGTGGCGGTAATACTAGTGTTCCCGGACGCGTACGTTGTAAGGGATTGAATGCTTCCGCTAACGGTAGTGCTCTCTGTTGTATATGTTGTAAGGGTTTGAACGCTTCCGATAATGGTGGTGCTCCCGGGTGTGTAAGTTGCAAGGGACTCGCTGCTGCCGGTAATGTTGCTGCTTCCAGGTGTGTACGTTGCAAAGGACTGACTGCTGCCGGTGATAGTGGTGCTCTCTATAGCAGTAGCGCTCTCTGTAGTGGTTGTATTTCCAGCAGAAGTCGCGCTCGCAGAAGCGCTCTCAGTAGTAGTTATTGTCGTATTTCCAGCGGCAGAAGTCGCGCTCGCAGAAGCGCTCTCAGTAGTAGTTATTGTCGTATTTCCAGCGGTAGAAGTCGCGCTCGCAGAAGCGCTCTCAGTAGTAGTTGTTGTTGCGTTTCCGGCAGAAGTCGCGCTCGCAGTGGCAGTCTTGGTAGTAGTGTTTCCGGCAGACGTGGCACTTGCAGTGGCAGTCTTGGTAGTAGTGTTTCCGGCAGACGTGGCACTTGCAGTGGAACTTTCGGTAGAAGTTGTGTTTCCGCCAGAAGTGGCGCTCGCAGTGGCACTTTCGGTAGTAGTTGTTGTTGTATTTCCGGCAGAAGTGGCGCTCGCAGTGGAACTTTCAGTAGTAGTTGCATTTCCAACAGAAGAAGCGCTCTCAGTGGTACTCCCGCTCCAGGTGATAGTAGTAGTTGTTGTTTCCCCTGTAGCAGTGGAGCTTTCAGTCTCAGTAGCAGTGGAGCTCTCAGTCTGAGTAGCAGTGGAGCTCTCAGTCTCAGAAGTCGCACTCTCAGTCTCAGTAGAAGTCGCGCTCTCAGTCTCAGAAGTCGTACTCTCAGTCTCGGTATAAGTAGAAGTAGCGCTGGCCGTAATTGTTGTGCTCCCAATAATAGTAATGTTTCCGGTGACAGTAGTTATTCCAGATGTGTAAATTGTGAGCGTCTGGGTAATCGTGCTGTTGCCAGATGTGGCGGTGGTGGTAGTGGTGGCCCCAGATGTGACAGTTTGAGTTTTTGTGCTGTTCCCGGACGTGATGGTTGTAGGGGACACAGTAGCAGTGCTGCCCTTGATTGTAATGGTTCTAAGGCTCGAGCTTGGGAGCACAGAACTGGGAATCCTGCTGCTTGTCGACGTAAGGGTGGTGCTGGACCACACGGTGATGGTCGAACCACTTGCGGAGGGGCTCGAGATTACATGTGCGGAGGGCCTCGAGATGATTGAACCACTCGCGGAGTGCGTCGAGATGGCCGAGCTATTTGCAGAGTGCGTCGAGATGATCGAACCACTCGCGGAGGGCCTGGAGGTGGCCGAACCACTCGTGGAATGCGTCCAGATTACCGAGCCACTCGCAGAGGGCCTGGAGATGACCGAACCACTCGCAGAATGCGAATCACTTGCGGATGGCCTAGAGAAGATTGTGCCACTTGCGGATTGCGTCGGGTGCGTCGAGATGACCGTGCCATTTACGGAAGACGTCAAGATAATTGTCTCTACAGGCCTCACCTCCTTGTTGGCAGGTGCTTCGATAGTCGAAGGCCTTTGCGCGGAGCCACTTGAAGATGCAGAGTGCGTTGTTTTGACCGAGCCACGTGCAGATTCCCAAGGTGCCGAGATTACGGATCCACTTGCAGATGCTGAGTGCGCGGAAGAGCCACTTGCAGATGGTGAGTGCGATAAGGAAGCAGATGAGCCACTTGCAGATGGTGAGTGCGTTGAGGTGGCAGAGGAACTGCTTGTAGATTCCCACAGTGTTTCGGTGACGGTGGTGTCGCTGGCAGATCCCGAATTTGACCAGGTGACAGAGCCACTTGAAGATGGCGAGTGCGTTGAGGCGGAGTAGCCACTTGCAGATGGTAGGTGCGTTGAGGTGGCAGAGGAACTGCTTGCAGATTCCCAAAGTGCCGTGGTGGTGACCGTGCCGCTTGTAGATCCCCATAGTGTTTCGGTGACGGTGGTGCCGCTTGCAGATCCCGATTGTGTCCAGGTGACGAAGCCACTTGCAGATGGTGAGTGCGTTAATGTTGCGGAGGAACCGCTTGCATGTCCCGAATGTGTCCAGGTGACGGAGCCACTTGCAGATGGCGAGTGCGTTGATGTAGCAGAGGAGCCACTTGCAGCTGCCGAGGGTGTTGAAGTGTCTGAGCCGCTTGCAGATTCCCAAAGTGTTGAAGTGACGGTGCCGCTTGCAGATGGCGAGTGCGTTGATCTGATGGAGCTACTTGCAGATGCCGAGTGCGTTGAGGTGGCTGAGCTACTTGCAGATTCGGAGGTGGTCGAGGTTACGGAACCACTTGCAGATATCCAATGTGTCGAGGTGGCCGAGCCCCTTGCAGATGCCGAGGGCGTTGAGGTGTCCGAGCTGCTGGCAGACCCCCAAAGTGTCGAGGTAAAGGAGCTTCTTGAAGATGCCGAGGGCGTTGGGCTGTCCGAGGCTCTGGCGGAATCTGAAGATTCCGAGGTGGCCGAACTACTGGTGGATTCTGAAGACGTCGAGGTGATAGAGGTCCAGGACGGTCCGGCACCGGATGAGACCCAAGACGGAGCGACACCAGATGAGACCCAGGACGGAGCGGCACCAGATGAGACCCAAGACGGAGAGGCACCAGAGGACCAGGACCAGACGCTAGAAGATTCGACAGACGGGAGGATACTTGACGATCCCTCAGACGAGCTGGCACTGGATGAGGCCCAGGGCCGGGCGACATCGGATGATGCCCAGGACGGAGCGGCACCAGAGGACCAGGACCGGACGCCGGACGAGCCAATCAGATCCTCGTCGTCATGAGAAGGATGCCGCTCCTCAGGCTGGGGCCGGGCGGCGCCCAGGGTGAGGAGGAGGTTGAAAGTAGTGGCAACAAGTGCACAAGACCTCATGATGAGCGAAAGCTGTTGGTTGTGGTGGGGTTGAGTGAGTGAGGAGTGCCGGACGGCAGCTCTTCTTGTAGGCGTCCATGGTGACGACGTGATTCCGTTTGCGACTACAGGTGCTGCGCGCAGCTAGACGTTGAAAAAAGTCGAATCCGCGGTTGTGCGAAAGGTGTAGTTGAAGATGGTGGAGTCGCGGCGGGGCCACACTTTCCCCGCCTAGACGAAAGTGCCCCGCTACTCCGCTGCATTCAGCCCTGCGCCAGCCTCTCCGCCCTGCCATCCGTACTCTCTACCTTCTCTCTCAACCCAGCCAATGGTCCATCGCTCGCGCCGTCGCAGCTCCGGCAGACTCCTACCCCGATCCATGATTCCCTCAGCACAAACGCGGCAGCAGCTGTGAACCCGGCGACACGTTTGCCCTGGTGCCACCCCGACACCACAGACTCCGTTTGACGCGTCGGGATGACGCCATTGACGAACGACATCGGATGCGCCTGCATTACCCAGGTGACAGCGACACTCGCCCGCTCCGTGCTGCAGTCCGTCGACGCATCTCACTCGCCTCATCTTCCACCCAGCAACATCTGACACGGCATCTTCATCTTGCTCGCCGCACGAGAGAAGCGGCTGTCAACACCGGATGTCGACATTGCCCGGCGCCGGGTTCAGCTTGCGGGGTCGCGACGGATTCGGTGCGCGGGACTGACAAACCGCAAGCTGCGTTGAAAAAATTAACAGCGGTCCTATGGCCGCGGTACCTCACGAGTCACGCCCCACTGCCCTGTCAGTATTGGTCACCATGTGCTGCTATCAATAATTGCCCTGCTCCCCGGCAATATGTCGCCATGGCTGCCAACAAACGCAATCTCGACGGCCCTTCGACCCTCGCTCTAGTTTCACATGGCTAGCGCCCCAGAAATGGAAGAGGCGTGCGATCGTGTTTCTCGAGGCTGTTGTGGCCAGACAACGTCTTCAGCTCCTGAGCAAGCCACTGCGGCTCTATAGAAGCAGCTGGTGATCATTACCCTGTGGCGCAAGCTAGCCCTGTCGTCCGTCGCCCCTGTGGCTTACCCACCATCGTCGACGCCGTTGTGATTGGCGGGCGCCATTCCAACGGCATAGCAACACCGAGACAGGGAGCACCCCAAGTCAGCCTTGCAGCTTTCTTCGGCGGTACTTGGGCCTGCAATTTCACCCATCTTCGCCGCTTGATAATCTCTTTTTCTGCGTTTGGCACTGCGGCTTACCCGGAGATGATCAGCGCCGGAGCCCCGGAATCTTCCTCCCCTCGTTTGTCTGTTCCGGGCTGCACAGGCTTCCCGCTGCAGGTCTGCCTTGATTGTTCCATGCTGCCCGGCCCACATATACCTCTGCTGCCTGCATGCCGTTCTATTGGTAGTGGTGTTGCAAACGCCCGAGACCGGTGAGCTCTGGGAACATCTTCCACACTCTTCGCCTCCACCGCCTCATAGTTCGGCCGCGCCCCCGCCGAAGCCAACGGGTCGAGCCGGAGGCAGATCATTCAAATACATCGTACCCTCGCTCCACACTGCACCCTATCCTCAGCTCTATTACCAGTCTTACCGCTTTCATTATTCGCCTGTCATGGAGCAAATGACCCCGGATCTCTCGACCGTGTACCATGCGCTGCTCACCGAAATCCACTCGCCACAGAAAGCCTTTGGCGAGCCCGTGTGGTCGCCGCTCGAGAGCAACTACCTAGACGACTCGGATTCATCTTCAGTCGAGAGCGATGACACGATAACTGGTGGCATTGACCAGCCGTTCTTGGGTCCCTCTCCACCGCCACCTTCCCCCGACATGGGACAGCCGCTTTTACTCTCGCAAAACATCGACTATCCGGGAAGAGTCACCGACACGCCATCCACCAGCCCGCTCTTTGTGATTCTGGACATGTTGGACATCATGCTCGAGCAGGCCCAGGAACAGAAACAGAAGCCAAAACCGAGTCGCCGGAAAGCTGCCTTCCACGAAATTGAGAGCGACTTGGAGACAACCTACGGGAGGGTGGAGGAGCGGCTTCAGCCTCATCGCTCCCTCAGCCAAAGCGGGCCATCCGTGCGGCCTCGCCATCATCGCCTACGTCCATCACGCAGATCCGCGCCATCAAACCCTCCTCGACCCAGGCCTCAACCTGAGCCCAGCTGTGGACTGAGTCCTACGCAGCTCATGGAGATGATTGACATTCTCATGACGCAGTGGCCGATGGTGGAGTCGGCGGTGCTCACCACCCTCCATCAAAATCCGGGCGCCAACATCAACAAATACATTCATATGCTGGGAAAAGTCCTTCTGAAGCAGGTTTCTGGGCCTAGCATATGAAAAACTACGGCGAAAGAAGGATTCGCCGCCAGTTCCGGGTATGGAGACAAAGCAACAGTTGCCAGTAATCATATTGTCAACAGAAGAAGAACGCGTGGAGATATGTTCTCTCTTTGCATCACCTGCCACTTGCCATGCTACCCCCGGGGCTTTCCTATGGTTGAAGGTACGATTCAAACATTACGCGATCTACTGGTGGCCCTGATGATCCCTCGACTGTGGGGTCGCCGGTTAGGGTTACCTTGGGCCATCTTTGACGGAAGTCTTGGCGCAGGGGCCACCCCTGCCCGCCCGACCTCGAATCTTCTGGCAGAACCTGGGCCCCTCATTCATCCGCAACTTGCTTGGCTATCACTCTCTCTCATGTTGAGTTGTCTATAAAAGCTCTTTTTCACCCTCCAACCATGCAATCATCCGAAGACCGTGGCTTTCAACACAGCACAACCGGTGCACGGCGAGACCTTGGCTTTCCTGTCCAAGCCACCGTATCTGAAAATCCCGCGCATCATGAGTGATGTTGAGGACGGTCGGTACAGTCCTTTGACTTCTCGCTGGGCTGACGAAACCACCCCCCTTCTCAGTACAGCCCAGATTCCTGATTATGAGGAACACGTGGTTACGCAGCAACTACACGCCGAGCCCGATGACTTTCCCGAAGGTGGTTTCCGTGCTTGGAGTGTAGTTTTCGGCAGCTGGTGTGCCATGATCGCAGCATTTGGTCTGATGAATTCGATGGGAGTCATACACGCCTGGCTCTCGAACCATCAGCTGTCGGATCATTCGTATGCCAATATCGGTTGGATATTTAGCACTTACACTTTTTTTGTCTACTTTGGAAGTGTGCAGATCGGTGAGTGTGATGCATTCTCCTATGCCGGCCCTCTTACTGACCACTTGTGTGGCAGGCCCCATGTTCGATACGTATGGCCTGAAATTCACATTAATACCCGGATGCGTGGGCCTTGTTGTTTCCGTATTCCTGTTCAGCCTCTGTCAAGGTTTGTTCAACCCCTGTCGATGTACTGAATCGAATTGCTAACATATTCCAGAATACTGGCAATATATGCTTGATTGGGGTATTCTCGGCGGCTTCTCTTGCTCCCTCATATTTACACCTGCTATCGTCTCCGTCGGGCACTGGTTCATGCAGCGTCGGGCTCTTGCAACCAGCCTCGCTCTAACCGCGGGAGGCATTGGCGGAATCCTGTTCCCCATGATCATCCTGCAGCTAGAGGACAAGATTGGCTTCGACCACTCGCTGCAGCTCATCGGCGTCATCTGCACTATCCTGTGCCTGCTCGCCATCTCAACCATCCGGACGCGCCTACCCGCAAACATAAAGAGCGGCGCAGTCATCGACCTCCTCGCCCTGCGTGAAAAGGTCTACGCCACAACCACGGCCGCCATCTTCTTCCTCGAGCTCGCGCTCTTCATCCCCGTCACCTACATCACCTCGTACGCCCTCCACCAAGGCTTCACCGAAGCCTTCGCCTACGAGCTCCTTATCCTCCTCAACGCCGCCTCCATCTTCGGTCGCGCCGTCTCGGGCTACCTCGCCGACCGCTGGGGCCGCTTCCGCACCATGGTCCTGACGGCCTCGGCCTGCACGTTGCTGACGCTGCTCCTGTGGCCTGTCGCCGCCAGCCACAAAGGCCGCATCATCGCCTACGCCGTCGCCTTTGGCGCTAGCTCCGGCTCCATCATCGCGGTTACCCCCGTCTGCGTCGCGCAGATCTGCCGCACCGAGGATTACGGCAAGCGCTATGGCACGACGTATTTCATCGTGAGCTTTGGCACGCTCGTGGGCATCCCGATGGCCGGCGCCATCCTCGAAACGGGCGGAGGGTCAGCGCCCAATTTCTTGGGCTTGATTTTGTTTAGCGGTGCGGTGTTCGGGGCGGGGCTCGTGTGCTTTGTGGTGGCGTGTGGTATGGCGGTGCGGTGGAACTTTAGGGTCAAGTTTTGAGGGGCCTGGCAGCATATGAATGTGTTTATGGTTACTAAGAGGCTGGAGGTCAAAGATTCTATTGGAAATGCTTGAACTTTTGGTGTTTAAGTTTGTGTTAATTTTTCTGGTGT
This sequence comes from Dothiorella sarmentorum, assembly GCA_023082095.1. Lineage (NCBI taxonomy): Eukaryota > Fungi > Ascomycota > Dothideomycetes > Botryosphaeriales > Botryosphaeriaceae > Dothiorella > Dothiorella sarmentorum. The sequence goes on along the minus strand of JAJMVL010000206.1, from coordinate 11,642 downwards.
TTTTGGAGAATGTCAAACTACATATGCTGAATATTTTTTGGGTTGTTTAGGCACAGAAAACTTGTACCTGACTACGTAGATGATTGCGCGTTTCTAGAGATCGTGATCATAGGGGGCTCAAACGATATTATCCTCGTCTTCTATCTCACTTGGCATTTTTTGCATTGACTCACTGCTAAGCCACGAGAGGTTGGCAACCACATCAACTCCAATCTGCTGGGTTTGAAGCGAGTACACAGCCACCGCTTTGCCAAGCAACTACTTCGATCCAGCCCTAAACAATATTCTCCGTCTGTCACCATCCGGCCTGTAAGGATAACGCCATGGCTTGAGGGCACGCTACTAACGGGCCGTCGTTGCTCACTAGATGAAATAGTCGCGCCGGTGTTCTGTGCGGAAGCGCCACAATGATCCTCCCGTTAGGACCCTACAAGGCGCTGTGCAGTTTCTAATCCCGGGAAAAGCAAGAACCACACGCTATTGGATGAATCATGTAGCGGGTTCTCTTTTGGGTCGAGATTGGCTCTTTTGAGGTTTGAGCGGCGGGAAAGGGGTTCAGATAAGTCTAAGAAGCTGACGTGGAACTGCGATGGTGTTTCTGTAAAGGCCCGTTCGGGGCAAAGAGGAGCTAAATTTGGTAGTTCGGCTTGGCGGCCTGGAGATTTGGTACTATTGGATATAAATCCCCGTGGTGGTGTGTAGATCCGTAGCCGGCTGGTGGGGAAGATGTCGTGAAGCTGATATAAAGTATACGACCCCTCATCGGCGCATTTCCAACTTCTTGCGTCGTTATCATTGACTCGTGGCGCCGAAGTGGCTTTAGACAGATTAAGACGCGAGTGTCGACATTCTACGGAATAGTCTGTTGCGAATGCTTATCCAATTTTCCAATGAGCTTGGACCAAGATATCTGCATCTCTGGGTTTGACGGAAATGTGGCGAAATCCGAATGTCTACTAACGTTCTTTGAGTAGCTGGCCAATATTGATAAGAACCTACCACGGGCCATAGTCCTCTACCCTTGCTGTCGTGCTAGCATTCAAATAGCAACGAACTTTCAAACCTACTTTATAGTTTAAAACCATTCACCTGATCATTATGCTTTACTGGACTACTTCACGATTATCTAATGGGTTGGCTACAAATATCGCCCGGCCATGTCGGTGCCTGAAGGCAGTCCTCGCTCTTCTCTGTCGGGTGCCGTGTCAACAAAATTCTCGTCCATTGATTCGCAGGTTCCGCCGCATACCACTCCGCCGACTTCCACAGATACTCAGAAACCCCTTTCACAGACGCCTGAAAGTGCATCCACTACGGGCCCCCTTGGAACAGTAGATAATGGCTCAAGAGTGGGGTCAATCAGCCTTTCGCAAACTCCAACAGCAGTGACTTCGAGTCGAGCCGATGGTGAGAACGCGACTGATAGCTTTTGTGATTGCCTTTCAACAATCACTGGCCCGACCTCGTCCGGAACTACTTCATCTACAGTTCCATCCTAGCTTCCCAGTGGCTCGATATCGGATGAGAGTACCCCGACTGCATCCCGTTCTTCTGACACGTTGTCCCTTATGACCTTGTCTGGCTCCGTTAAACTCTCCTCCGGCCCAAACTTTTCGAGGGCTGAAATTCTAACTTCAAACGACAGAGGAAGTAGTCAAACCTCCGATAGGTTTGACTCTGCATCGTCTTCAGTCCTTCCCGGCACAGAAAGTTCTGGCTCCTCATCACGTTCGTCAAGTCCCAGCATATCTAGCCTTTCAAGTCCCACAGTATCTCAACCAAATCCTCTCTACGAGCCCGACGAGTTCAGGATCATTCTTCATCTCTGCAAGCAGCACAACGCCCGCGGAGACTTCACCGAAATCATCTAGGAGCGATTCAGCTTCAGAAACTACTAGTAAGCCTTCCGGAACATTTAGCAGTGACTCGCCATCAGCAGCAACAGGAACGATTTTGGGTTTACCTCAACCAGCACTAAGCAATTCGCCCTCAGTGAGCACAGGACTTACCAAGGATTCTTCATCATCCGATATAAATCCTTCTTCAGTACATTCAGGAGGAACTGTTGGTACTCCTCTCCTGTTGACCATCACTGCGCAGCCCGGCTCGATACTGCGATACCGGCAGGCAGTGCGGGTTGGGTTGCCGATAGTTGTGTGGTTGTACGGCGGTGTAACGCGAGGGGCTAACAATACTCATGCTTATAGTATGGGTCTCTACGCTGAAGATCTCGTGCAGGAGGATGAAGTCATGTCGGCGGCTATTCCCCAAGCTGATGATAGGTCCGCCGGTGCCGGCGGCGTCGGACGCGGCGTTGCGTCCTCTTGCGATGGAGATTCCTCAGGAGTCAGGGATCTCGTTCTTGGCCGGTCGGCATTGAGGGAATGTATCAGAGGTGGATGCAGCATCTCATGCGTTGGGTCGGCAATGAAGATGTGCCGTAAGGATCACATCCCTGTGTATGGTGAAGCGATAGTCAAGAATTATAATTATAAATATCGAGAGAATAGTGAATACTGAAGAGGGTGGACTGTGAATGCGCTGATCTCTGCAGTTTTATTCTCCGACTATTAGCATCTCTTTACCATCCCTAACTTTCCGGCTACAGAAAGTAAACGTCCTAATTCATGCAATGCCTGAACCCATTTGATTTTGCGTCGTTAGCTTTCATTCTGGTCTCTGGCCGTACGCAACATAACTGGAGAGAGGTTTGTCAGCGAGGCAATTCATAGTTTCCGAGTCCCACGACTTACTAGGTATCATATGCGTGATACTGCTTGCTCTTCATTTCCTGAATGGTCTTAGCGATGAAGACCTGCACCTCCTCGAGCTTCCAGCCCAGGACGTTCCCAAAGAGGCGGAACGAGAAGGCCTCCATGCCCTCGAGGACCTGCATGAGGTTGATCATGCCAATCTCCTTCATCTTCTTATCCTTCGCCCAAGGGCCCAGGGGAAGCTTATACTGCTGCACTTGAACGTTGACAAAGCCCGCACCCTTGAGAAGGCCCTCGAAAGCAGGGCCGGTGTACAGCTCTTTCCCAAGAATCTTGCAACCCTCTTCCATGGTAGCGACGAATTTGTTCACCAGCGTATCGGTCTTGAACGTGCCATCGTCGGACCTGTAGTGCGTGTCGAAGCCTTGAAGCTCAACCCAGCCACCGGGCCTGGTCTTGCTGAACATGTTGGCGACGAGCGCGGGCCAGTCGGATATGGCGCCGTCCAGGTATCGGGCAAAGATGAGATCGAAGGGCTGGGCGTGCGTCCATGGCGCCTCGATGTCGTCGACCTCGAACTTGACGTTTGGAGGCACCCACTGCGGCTGCGTGGGGCTCAGGTCATTTCCGAGGACCTGTTTGGCAGTTAGTCAGACTACCCCAGCGGTGGGAACTGCGTCGGTAAATCTTTCCTCGGTCTCAGGGTATTTGTCCGCTGATCGGCGGCTGAATTAGTCTTTGTGACGATCTCGTTGAGGGGGGCGCGACTCTTGCTTACCAACTTCGATGGCCCAGATTCCTGTTCCAGTGCCTACGTCCAGGATGCGCTTCATAGGTTCCTTGACGGGGGCGAAGAATTGCTTGCGGTCGAAGAGAAGCATCAGCATATGGTGGAGCAGGTCCAGGCGGTCTTGCTCGTTCTCGTCGTTTGGCATAAAATAAGAGCCATCCTTGTAGGCGTGAAATCGGCGGCCGTACTCGACCGGATAAGCGGTGACGCTCGAGGAGAGAGACTGCGAGTAGGCGGAGCTGCTGATTGTTAGCAGTAACCCAGAGTACAAGAGTCGTCAGAGGCAGCCCACAGTTGGTCATCGACGCTGCCAAGAGCAGAATCGGTATCCTCCTGCAGGATCAGATTAGAGATCACCGTGTTTCGCACCGAGAGAAGTAGCGATCACATACCCCTGTGTCGACCTCGATCTCCTGCAGGCCCTCGGCTTGAAGTGTTGCTGTTGGTTGGTCGGGAGCAGCCATGATGAACACAAAAAAGTAAACCACACTGCTGGGTCTAACTATGGCTCGCAGCAACGGGGCGGGCCGCCTTTTGAGCAGGCGCACAGGCGGAGGCGCGGGCGCCCCATCAGAATAACGGCGGCACAGGGGGTGGGGTGCGGCAGGGATTGCGCCGCAGCAACGGCCGAATGGCCGCTGTTTACCTCCGCAGACTCCACTTCTCACGAGACGTGGCGACGGCGATCACCTCGGCTATGAAAGCAGATTACTACTATGAAAGTGAGGATAACACAACCTCAAGGAAGAAGATCATGCAGAAAACCTCAAAACAGTTCGACAATGGTCATCGATGCGCTTGGAATCTCAGCAGTATTTCATCATTTGGGGAAGCCTTGTACTGACGGCCAGTATCAACGACCACTGCATTGAAACAGAAAACACATCGTCCACATCGCTATTCCCTATAACGTTAGAGCTGTCTTCTATACACACCAATACAGGCTGTTGAGGCGGCAAACTCAAAGTGGCTCCAGATCTGTAATAAGCTGATGTTCAAAAACATAGTACCCAGATAGTAGTGACCAGGATAGCGGAAGTTATAGACGAAAAAAACAAGGTTCAATATTCAACCCACTCTTGGCATATCAATGCACGATTGCCAAGAACCAAGTATCCATGAGGTTAAAAGATGCTTCCCCGCGCCAGCACAACAGCTCTGGTGCAATAACCAACATTATGCCGCCAGGCACAGCCATATCACATCCTGTTGGTGCCTTCAATGGCAATAGTTCATTGAGAAATATTTCCAGGTACGTGCACCTCCGCACCCTTCACCCACACAACTGATGCCGTGAAATACTGCAGCTCCGCCGTCTACGGAGAGCTTGACTGGAAAGTTCCCGAGAATTCATGGGAATCACACGTCCATATCTTCGATCCACAGGGCTATGCCTACGACCCCAATCGAGAATACACGCCAGTTCCAGCATCGTATGGCGACTTGCTGGCTTTCAACGCGGATCTCGTTGCCACAAACACGCCACAGAATGTTGTTCTCGTCCAGCCGTCTCCCTATGGCACCGACAACTCGCTGATCATGGACCTGCTTCGGAACCACTCCACATCCGATCAAGAGCGTCTGCTTCGTGCGATTGCAGTGATTGACCCAGATGAAGTAGAAGATGAACAGCTGCATGAAATGGACGCATTGGGAGTGAGGGGCATCCGCGTCAACGCTGAGGGATCGGCCGGCTACGAGACCTTGCGCAGGGCGATCTCCGATACAGCCGAAAGAGTAACAAACTTCACCCACTGGAACTGTCAGCTATACGTCCCTGGCGAGACCTGGGATCGTGAGTCTTCTTGCTCAAGGAATTTGTTCGCATTGGCTAAATATCCCCGACTCAGACATCGCAGACATGGTCCACGAACTTCCTCTTCCGGTCATCGCGGATCATCAAGGGGGCATGGCAGGTCTCTCAGCACTGCCAAACGGCACCGCGGACTGCACTGCCCAACCGGGCTTCTCCTCTCTTCTCTCGCTCGCAAAGAGTGGCAAAGTCTTCGTCAAAGTCTCCGGGTTTTACCGGTCATCAGAGCTCACGACGGGCGGCTACGATGATTTGGAGCCTCTAATCAGGTATTTTGCTCGAGAGATACCGCAGCAGTTGATATGGGGCTCGGATTGGCCACACACGGGATCAAACCGGTCGCAGGCGACAAGGTTGGTTCCGGAGCCGTTCAGGGAGGTTGACGATGAGGCGGTCTTGAGGAACATCAAAGACTGGGTGGGTCCGGAGCTGTGGTACAATATGACGGTGGTCACTCCAGCCAAGCTGTACGTTTGACCCGGTGGAGCACTTACGGTCAGGGAAGACTGTACTTGTAGCGTGAATACTACTCAAAGATTGAAATTTTCATTGGTGAACTCTTTCTGTGAGCGTAAGCTAGATCTTCTCTTGCGCATCGTTAATTGCTGGACAGAAACTTTAGATGCATTGAGCCAATTGTAAATGTAGGCTACAAGAGCATACTTCCTGCGGCTTAGACTTCGCCGCACTTATATTGCGAGTTTCTATTACATAACACGGTACAAGATGTTGTGACATTATTGGTTATCCAGTGTGTGACTGATGTTCCTGGTCTGCACCCGAAACGAGGCCAGCAAAGATGATGAGAACCGCAAACGGGATCTTACTGGCGTGCCGCTCGCTCAAGGCTAGTATCTGGATATGGTTGGCGTGGTTCTTCCAAATTTTCGCGACTACTTCGACTGACGAAAACATCAGAGCTGTGTCTGTCTGAAGGCCAGTCGGGGCAATAGCTGCCTGAACTTCACCCGACTATTCATCGTCGAGCGTTGTTTCAGCTTCGCCATCCTGAACAGTGCGCGCCCTTGACGCTTATATCGATCACGTTTGCTTCATTCCAACCTTAGCACGACAGACACTCGCGATCAATCGGTAGAAGACAGCCGACTTCGTGCCTGTACTCGGCCACATCTACTTCGCTGGTCCGACGTGCCTGGAGCATGTAAGGTCCTTAGCCCACCATTTAGTGGATAGCCCAACCACTTACTAACCAACTCGCCAACTGGTTTTCACCGGACTACCATATGAAAGAAGCAGCTTAGTGACGGTTCGGGCATAGCTGTCTTAGATACTTAGTACTTTTTAGGCAATTCACAGCTTCTGAGCTATTGGAATGGGCCAATCGTAGCGAAGCCCGCTTCCCTCTCGTGCGGTGACTAGTCTGAAATGGCCGAAATGGCCGAAACAACGGATCATCACTGCATACCGCTGCTATCAATAGTTCTGCAGCGGCAATGAATCATTCAGCACTTCAAGTCGGTAGGTAAAAAGAAAGAACTGTGCGCTAGCAGATTTACGAGCAGTTTTAGCCGGACTTCTACATCTGCAGATTCCTTACATAGTGCATGAACAGATCTCTACCCGACCGCCGTACGCATATCTGGACGACTCAGTGGATGGGTCCTTAGGGAATGCAAGCACTATCCATATAGGGATCGAGCGAGTCCATGGGATAGCTCAGGCCCAAAAACTCGATAACGTCTTGGAAGCTTTCAGAGACTGTATCAAGCCCAGCCTAGTTGCACGAGTCAGTTTTCCAAAGCTGGGAACTTTGAACACGCGAGTCAAACTTACGAACAAATCCTTCTCATTGCTAGCATCAACCGGTGAGAGTTGAGAGTTGTGGGTGTGAGGAGTCGGTTGAACAGGAGTTGCAAGAGACGGTTGCCTCAACTGTGATGGTGAGCTTCGACACTGTTGTCCACCCGAAGTAGTGAAACCTACCTGGCTTTGTGTAGGAGAGTGCGTGGAAGGGGTCTTTGGTGTGGTGATGAAGTTGCACGACTCGTCGAGCAAGTCGACGACCTCTTCGACGTATTGCGAGATTTTGTTCGGCCAAGTATTGCACTTGACAAGGCCCATGGCCATGCAAAGCAAGAAATACTCACCGTGCCAGTGGCCGACGTGTAATATCTGCTGTGTGAGGACGTTGAGGGCACACTTCACTATAGGCTTGATGAGCGTCACGTAACCTGTCGGCTGGCTCAAGGCAGGAACTCCTAAGGGAAATGTCAAAAAGTGGTTCGTTGATGCGACAAGGGCGAATTACCTGGTTGTATTGGCTGATAGATTTCATTGCACACGATCAGACCAGCTTGGAAGGCATCGTCAATCTTGAAGCATATGGAGAGGTCGCCCTTGTCCAAAAAGCCTTGATGGTCGCTCAAGATGTTAATGGCGACGTCGACGCAGGCTCTTTTGTAATGCGGAAATTGCCGTTGCAGGGGACCTTCTAGAGCGTAGGGCAGATAAATCATGAGCAAGTACTTCTGGAGTTTGGCTCTTGAGAGCTCCGTCAGATGAGTGTGCTGGGCAGAGGAAATCTGAGTTCCGGAAGAATTGTGTGATGAAGCCGATAGAGGTAGCAAGTGTTCCCTAAACTTCTGTTCTTGGTCTGCTGTCCTCTGTCCAGTAGCCTCAGGTACATTCGAATTGAGCATGCAGCATATCTCCGCTCTCAGGCCCAGAGAAAGCGCCATATCGGCCTGGTGTGTAACGGCGGGTCTGTCTCCTGAGGTGTGGGACAAGCGCTGTCTTTCAGCTTCTGATATCCGCGCAAAATCAGCCACTGGTACAGATGGAATCATGCCGGCGTCAACAGACGTAAGCAAGTCCAGCTCGAGCACAGTGGTCCACAGGCTCCGGTGTGCCTCCTGTCCGGGTTCGGGGCGCCACGCTTGAGCATGCAAGCCAATGAGCATGGCAACTCGAGTCATGGAGCCTGCAGTAACCCAGACCTGATTTCTTCCGAAGCCGTTGTATCTCTTGGCCAGGATGAGCAAGCAGTAGAGTCTCACGCTCTCCAAATCAGGTACTTGTGTTCCTCGTGAAAGAAGCCAACGTTCACTTAGGTGGATGTAGCGCCTGAGATGAGGCTTTAGGTGTTCAGTGGTGGGGAAGAGGTCTGCTAGCTTGCTGTCGGGCAAGTTCACAGTTGTGGCCAAGATAAGAAGGAGGGTCATGAGCAGGTGCGGGGAGGGAGAGAAGCGAAAGCGATCCCAGGCTGATTCGTAAGCAGACATGAACTTGGTCTTGTCCAGGATGGGATACTCGAGTTCGAAGGAATCGAAGTAGGCAAATACAAGGCGGTCTAGGGTGGCCCTAGTTGGGAGAGTGGCTATGGCAGAGGTGAAGCCACAGTTGTCGTTCCAGAAGTCACGCGAATCCATGTTCGCTGCTCGCCACGTTTCAATACGGCTCTTGAGCTGAAAAACTCTCTCGGCATACTCGGTTCTCATGCGCACTAAGAAAGAAGGCAGTTCTGTAAACTGCCAAACGTCAGTGCCGAAGACATTGGAGGTCCGGGAGAACAACCTTGCACACAAGCATGGCGGGGTGGGTCAAGCCATATCCGCGGTAACTACCAGGATAGACAAGACTTTCCTCTTGTTCGTTGGGATTAACAGGTGGCAGCTTGGAGACAGGGCTACCATGGTTGGTGGGGGAGGCGCTTGGCAAGTCTAAGGTGCTTTGGTTCACGGCTTGCACGAGGATCTTCTCGAGTCTTGCCAAGCGTGATTCCAGGTTTGGGGTTTCGGGTTGGGGGTTTTGATCTCGGGCGGTGCTCGCGGCGTCGACGGGGCTTCGGGATTGACCAAATTGCCGAAATGACCGAAGTGGTGGGTGGTTATAATTCGGAGGCGGCGCGTCTAGCTGGTGCTGGTATGCAGGCAACGAGTGACGGGCAGGCGTCTCGACATAGACACAGGGCTGGTCTGGGCCGGACTGCACGCAGCGACCACAACGTGGGCGTTCCTTGTCGCACTTGAGCTTGCGGTCGCGACAGGTGACGCAGCTGAGGGCAGGACGGCGCTTCTTCTTGGGCCGTGGATTGGGATCGAGCGGAAGGGGTGATTGGGCGAAGAAGCTCATGCTGTGCGATGTAGGTATGGTGTTTGCAGCGTCGAAGGGCGGGAAAGGCCGACCCACCGATCTGTACGAATCGGTTGCCGCATACTGACGGTTAGAGCCGGAACAGCCAAACACTGGAGGACAGCGGTGTGTCTGGTGCCTGGCAGAGGCGTGGACTCTGGAGGCTCGTCCCTCGGTGCATTTGAAATCAAAAGAACCAACAAATGAATCAATGGGGCTGAAAGGCGCGGCTCGGATGGTGAAGTTCCGGGTGATGACAAAGAATGGGGGATACTGACTCGCTGCCTGAGCTCCTCAACACTGCTTGTGTCAGCTACAATCTCAACTTTTGCTTGTCAGCTATCCTCGCGCAATATTTGCTTCGAGCTTCCGGCTTCCGATGAACATGTCTCTCATAAAAGGCAATGCCCCAGCTACCACCAGAACAAACACACACCATCCACCTTGGCAAAAAATAGAAAAAATGACAACCAACAACATTGTCGTCCTGGGAGGCTCTTTCGCTGGCATCGGCATCTCCCACTACCTCCTCCGCCATGTCATCCCCCAGCTGCCCGACTCGCCAAACTACCAGCTCATCATGGTGAACCCCTCCGACCACTTCTACTTCAAAGTCGCCGCCCCCCGCATGACCTCCCGCGAGGACCTCATCCCCCTCGACGCCATCATGAAGCCCATCGCCCCCGGCTTCGACACCTACAACAACTTCAAGCTCGTCCAAGCCTACGCCCGCGCCATCGACCACGCCACCCGCCAAATCACCCTCGAGCCCGTCAACGGCTCCGACGAAAACACCACCACCACCCTCCCCTACCACACCCTCATCATCGCCACGGGCGCCTCCTCCAAATCCCCCCTCTGGAGCCCCGCCGCCCCCAAACACGCCACCGTCTCCGCCCTCACCTCCTTCCGCACCCAGCTCCCCTCCGCCCGCCGCATCATCATCGCCGGCGGCGGCGCCGTCGGCGTCGAGACGGCCGGAGAGCTGGCCTCGGACCACGGCACCACCAAAGACATCATCCTCTACTCAGGCAGCACGTCGCTCCTCCCCCGCGTCCGCCCCGACCTCGGCAAGCGCGCCGAGCAGTACCTGCAGGCCATGGGCGTCACCGTCATCCACGGCCTGAAGATCCTCTCCACCGGCACCGGCGCGACCGACCATGGCAAGGAGACGCTGCACCTCAGCGATGGCTCGCAGACGACGGCCGACCTGTTCATCGACGCGCGCGGCAGCGCGCTCAACAACGGCTTCGTGCCGCCGGCCTGGCTGGACGAGCGCGGCGCCGTGCGCGTCGACGCCACCCAGCGCGTTGAAGCTGCCGGCGCGGGCGCTCGCGTCTACGCGCTGGGCGACATCGCGTCGTATTCGTCCGGCGGGATTCTGGACATCATGTCCGCCATCCCGCCGCTGGCTGCGGTCGTCGAGCACGACTTGACGGGCGGGAAGGCGGGAGCGCAGCCGACGTATACGGGGCAGTCGGCGCAGAGTATGCTGGTGCCGGTGGGGAGGAAGAAGACGGTGGGGGTGCTGTTTGGGTGGCGGGTGCCGAGCTTGATGGGGTATATGGTCAAGGGGAAGACGTTTATGGTGGATCAGGCGGCGGCGACTGTGAATGGGGAGAAGTGGAGGAAGAAGACGAACTATTAGCTGGTTTCCTCCTTTTGGTTTGCCTTCTTGGATTGTTTCACGCAGTATTCCCTGTTGAGAGGCTTTGTCGGGCTCTTTGCTTTTCTTTCCTTCTCTCTCTAATGTTTCAACGAGAGCATTCTTCTAGATTTAGAGAGTTTTTATGCGACCCTCTTCCAAGCCAAATTGGCACTGATTTCACAATACAAATAATTTTCTGTTATGTCTTCTTTGCATAGTGGTAGAGCTGTAAGTTCTATTTTGAGAAAGAATCATGGAGGAGAATATAAACGAAGAGGAGACCGAGAAGAAGAAGCCGAAAAAAGGTACGTGCTGAGACGCTGAACTGTTGTTTCGCCACCAGCTCCTACCGGTTTAGATGCCGACAACAATATGAAAAATAGAAATAGAAACAACCGGGAAAAAGACCCCCTTCCAGGCTTTCTAGGACCTCGCACTATTCCCGGCCATCGAGTCTCACAATCTCCTCAACATACTCTTTCACTAACTCAGCCACGGATTCGCTGTCCTCCTGTGCTTTGAAAAAGTCAGTCAAGCTCTAGCACTGGCCAACCCAAGCAAAAGGGGGACGAGGAGAAATTAAAG
>JAJMVL010000205.1:0-36720 GCA_023082095.1 Dothiorella sarmentorum | reverse complement strand
CCTGTTCCTCGCTTTCCTTGTGTCTGCGCTTGCATCGCTGCCGTCTTTCCTTGCACGGCCCTGACGCCCTCGCCGTCCCAGCGAGTCGGTTCACGTACCTGTGCCTGTGCCCGCACACAACTTCGCTAGCCTCGCTGTCCACCGCTGCATCGCCTGCCATCTCCATTCCCTGAGCGGCATCTGTCCAAAGACCAAGTCCGCGCTTCCGCTTAACCTGACGTCCTGGGCCTGCTCTCTGCCCAGCCCTCCACCAGCTCTGTCGCGTGTTAGTACCACCAACCCCCACGCGTCGAAACAGCTTCAGACTTCCCATCGCGCCCGCCCGCCCACTTGCTCATCCGCACCACCAGACTTCCATCTCGCATCTCGCACCTCCGCCATGTCGGACACAGCTGCCTCCGGTTCCTCGCTCCCTCAGCCTCCGCCCTCCGCTGGCGCGGGCTACGACAATGGCCAGCAGGGCAACCCTCAGGGCTCCCAGGGCCACATGCCTCCCCCGCCGCTCGCCCCCGTCATAATCCCTCAGAACACGAACCCCATCCCCACGGCCATCAGCTCGCCCATGTCCGGCGGCGTCATGTCGCCCACCTCGGCCGGCGGCTACGTGCGTCGCGCTGCTCCCGAGCCGAACAAGCGCGCCCTCTACGTCGGTGGTCTCGACCCTCGCATCACCGAGGATGTTCTGCGCCAAATCTTTGAGACTGCTGGTCACGTCGTGAGCGTCAAGATCATCCCGGACAAAAACGTACGTGAGCCCTCATTTTTCCCAAAGGCTTTGTCAGCACGCGGTCGCGTCGCATTCGGGGACCTGCGCCATCCAAGCTCTGCAGCTTCTATCGATACGTGGTGAGCGAATTGAGCTCATAGCCCCGCATCGTCGTGCTGGTCCCCGCCTGCGCCCTCCGATGCGACGCCGTTCCACCACCCCCTCTTTCCTGTGCTTGAGCGAACACCCATTTACAAGGCTAATCAGAAATTCCAGTCAAAGGGGCTCAACTATGGCTTCGTTGAGTACGATGACCCCGGTACCGCTGAGCGCGCTATGCAGACCCTGAACGGCCGTCGCGTCCACCAAAGCGTAAGTCGCCTAGCCCTCCCGCTTGGTTCCACCCTTAGTGACACCCGCACTAGGAAATCCGCGTCAATTGGGCCTACCAGTCAAACACGCAGCCCAAGGAGGACACGTCCAACCACTTCCACATCTTCGTTGGCGATCTCTCCAACGAGGTCAATGACGAGGTGCTGCTCCAGGCCTTTTCCGCGTTTGGTCAGGTTTCCGAAGCGCGCGTCATGTGGGACATGAAGACCGGTCGCTCTCGTGGTTACGGCTTTGTCGCTTTCCGTGATCGCTCTGATGCTGAAAAGGCCCTGAGCTCCATGGACGGTGAGTGGCTTGGTTCGCGTGCCATTCGCTGCAACTGGGCGAACCAGAAGGGTCAGCCGTCCATCTCGCAGCAGCAAGCCATGGCTTCGATGGGAATGACGCCCACCACCCCCTATGGCCACCACCATTTCCCCACCCACGGCGTGCAGTCGTACGAAATGGTCGTCAACCAGACCCCTCAGTGGCAGACCACGTGCTACGTTGGCAACTTGACTCCCTACACGACCCAGTCCGATCTTGTCCCTCTCTTCCAGAACTTTGGCTACGTTGTCGAGACCCGCTTCCAGAGCGACCGCGGCTTTGCTTTCATCAAGATGGACACGCACGAGAACGCTGCAATGGCCATCTGCCAGCTCAATGGTTACAACGTCAACGGCCGCCCGTTGAAGTGCAGCGTAAGTTGATTATCGCCCAGGATTTTGATTTTCTGTTACTAACAGATTCGCAGTGGGGCAAGGACCGTCCTCCGACTGGCCAATTTGATGGATACTCCCCCGCCGGGGGTCCTAATTCCGCCTACCCGCCCACCCCTAATGCCTACTTCCCGCAGTACGGTGGACCGGGTGGCCCCATGGGCTCTCCTCAGGGTGCGTCAGCCCGAAGCACCAATGACACAGCTTTTGAGATTTTTAACGGCTTCGTAGGCCCCAGCCCAGGCGGACAGCCCTTTGCTCAAAGCCAGGGCGGCTTCGGCGGCCCTGCGATGGCTCAGCCCTACCAGCAGATGCCCGGCAGTGCTGGCGGTTTCGGCCGTGGTAATGCCGGCGCTCAGCAGTGGGCTCAGCCAACTCCTGGCGGCTTCGGGCAAGTCAACAACGGCTTCCAGGGATACTCGGGCTAAGTGACGCCGCCCACGATTCCTTGCGCAACGGCCGAGTTTTCGCGTACGTCTTCGCTTCGACTTTCGCCTCTTCACGAAAACCTCCACGCTGTGCTTGGATAACTACCGTATGGTCGCTTTCACATTTGTAAAAATGCTGGGATGCAAGCAACTTTCTTCCCCCCTTGCACCGGTTCATACTGTAGTTGTCCTTCGTTTCTAGGAGAAGTGGGGTTTTGACGGGATTCACAACAAATTGCTGCGTTCAAACAAGGGTCAAGGGTTGCGAGTGGATTTTCTTTTGCACTCAAACAAGCATGTCGACACGGTTTCTTCATCAAATGCCGGGGTTCTTTAGTTTTGTCGTCTTTGCGATTGCTCTCTGCAATGATTCTTCTATTTGGAAAAAAATTGCTGGCTTCTTTCTTCGTTGTTGGCGGTGGTTCAATCAGACAAATCATGATGTAACGTGCTCTGCTCTTTACAGAAAATCACTTTCTTATCTACTACACATACCCCCTCTGTCACAGATACTGTTGCTTTCCATTAGCTTCATCGGCGAGCGTTTCTTTTCTGGATTTGAGGCGACGATCTGCTATGGGTGTTGCTTTCAGTATCTCGTACACTCTGATATGCTTTTTCCTCCAATGCTTTCTTTCCTTGAGCTTGAGTTTTCATTCGCACCTGCTGCTGCTCCATCGACTGCATGCTTGATGCTTCCTACTGCTATCTTCTCTTCCGGGTTCCGCAACGGGTACGCCTTTTGCGCTGGGCTGGCATCGGGTCTGCTTATTGGGAACGGCACGGTCATGAGGCATGAGATGACGAAACGACAAAAGACTGCTTGTTAATTTTTCCTAGGTTCGCTATTCCCCTAAACCTTTGGCGGACGTAGTGCACGCCGCTGCTTGGTTGATGCGTAAGAGAGCCGTCCATAGAGGATCATGGCCTTGGGTTCTTCTTTTCTCCTTTCACTTCTCTGCACTTTTACGGCTTCCAAATGTGGCTGGTCCAAGATAGTGACAGAAACTAAAACAAGGGTTGGGTGGATTGGGCGGATTTAATCAAAAGGAGTTTTCATCTCGTGTGTGTGTGTGTGTGTTGGCTGGTCTTTCCCTGGTTCTTTGCGCTGTCATATGATGTGTGGGGTTTGGTGAGTTCATCAGGGGAGATCTGCCGTTCTTGCCGAATTTTCTAGGCAGCGGGCTCTTTTCCAGGGTCGATGATATCGTTCTGCTACAGTCTAAGGTTCCGTCTACTTGAGACAAGGTGTGTTGGGGCAGGATGTTGAGGTTGCATGAGGATTCATGATTCCGATGGAAGGCTGTACATAGAATGGACAATCGATGGCCTGCTCAACTCCGCCAAGAGCAGTCGATGTCGCCTAAACGACGTTGTTTTGAATCACGTGCCATGTTCCCGAAATGGATGTCATTTGCGCAGGGTAATTTTCGGGCCCAGCGCGTCGCGTCTTTCACCAACTACTAACACGCGAGTGCCATCTCGATGCCTACAGCGGCCACGACGCTTACCCTTTTCGCAACCCTCTGCGCGGCCTTGACCATCTACTGTATGGTGTCAGGTTTTGTCACCCTCATTGCCAGCTTGCGCTTGCGTCCTGTTCCCCGCGCCATAGCCGCCACCCCGCCCAAGCCGCGCTCGTCCTCCCGCTTTCCCACTACCTCGCCGACATACCACTCTACTTCGACGCGTTCATACCCGAACGGCACCATGTTCAAAAAGGCTGTAGACACGCATAATGCGTCTAATCGCCCCGCAAAGCCCACGCTCTCGCAGCAACTGTTCTCAGGCACAGCAGCACCATCGCAAACAGCGAAGCTCTCTCAAACTACCATGACACCGTCCGCCACGCGGCCCCTCACAACAACAACCGGCAACGCCGTCAAGACAAGCGCGTCAGTGCATTCAGGTGGCGCGTCGCGTCCGGCACACACTGGCACATCATTCAAGCGGACGTCGAGCGGCTTGGCGAAGGCATTGGGTACGCAGGATGCATTTGCAGAGCAGGAGATGCCCAGGGGTGGATCGCAAGAGAGCCCTTTTGTCATTGACGATGTCGCACCTGCTAAGAAGGCTGCTGTCCCCGCCTTCAACGATATGGGCGTCTACTTTGATGAGAACGACTTCGACGACGACCTTGATCTCGATATCGAGGACCCCGCCACCAAGAGCACCGTCAGCTACCCTTCCCTATCCACCAAGGACACATCTATGGCAAAGCCCGCGTCGCTACCCAACCCTCAGCCGCTTCCGACTGCGAATGACGTGAAGTCGCGCACACAGAAAGAGGCTGGGACGAGCCGGTATGCCCGTTCTGATTCCGGCTATGTTTCTCAAAGAACCACAATTGAACCCACGATCGAGCACACGATTCCATCCACGATTGAACCTGTACAAGAAGAAATGCCCCCGTCAAGCGCCGCACCGATCGAGTGGTCCTCCTCTCCGCCGGAACATCGTGAGGCAAAGCCACAAGCAGCCGCGCTGAAACGGTTTCTGTACTCAGGTGCGGACGAACAGGAGGACAGGCCCAAGCCGCCGAAGCGACGGACAATTCCTTGGCTGGAGGAGCAGAAGACTACTACCACCGCAAAGCAGAGCAGTTCTACGCCCAAGGACAGCAAGTATTTGTGGAACACTTCATCGAGCACAATCAAGCAGATGCAGAAGAGTCATCGGGAGGTGAACAAGAAGTTGACGAAAAACACCGCTCCGTCCGGTCAGGGGTTGATTGCAGATTCCCTGCGGACGAAGAAGAGCAAACTCTCAAGGGTGTTTCTCAGTGAGGAGCAACAGCATGTTCTCAACCTTGTTGTCAACGAGGGCAAAAGTGTCTTCTTTACCGGTTCCGCCGGTACAGGTAAATCCGTCCTTCTGAGGGAGATTATCGCGGCGCTCAAGAAGAAGCATCTACGGGACTCTGAACGCGTCGCGGTTACTGCATCCACTGGTCTTGCAGCCTGTAATATTGGCGGTGTGACCCTCCACAGCTTTTCGGGGATTGGTCTGGGCAACTCGCCTACTGAAGAGCTCATCAAGAAGATCAAGCGCAACCAAAAGCATAAGCATCGATGGATGAGAGTCAAGGTCTTGGTGATTGATGAGGTTTCCATGATTGACGGCGATCTCTTCGACAAGCTGGAGCAAATCGCAAGGACGCTGCGAAACAACGGCCGGCCTTTCGGAGGCATTCAGCTTGTCATCACTGGCGACTTCTTCCAGCTGCCGCCTGTGCCGGAGAAGAATAAGATCGCGAAGTTTGCATTCGACGCAAACACGTGGAACACGGTCATCGAATATACCATCGGCCTGACGCATATCTTCCGTCAGAAGGATCCCGTATTTGCTGGAATGCTGAACGAGATGAGAGAAGGCCGCCTTTCGCAGAGCTCCATCGACGCGTTCAGGAAGTTGAGTAGACCACTTGACACAGACAGCGGTCTTGAGGCAACCGAGCTCTTCCCACTGCGCCAACAAGTCGATGAGGCAAACCGAAGACGCATGACTGTTCTCCATGGCGACGTCCGTACGTACGAAGCCAAAGACGGTGGAACCATAGCAGACAAGACACAACGTGATAGAATACTCGCAAACTGCATGGCTCCCGAGACGATCCAGCTGAAAAAGGGCGCCCAAGTCATGCTGATCAAGAACATGGACGAAACCCTCGTCAACGGCTCGCTGGGCCGCGTCATCGGCTTCATGAACGAAGCCATGTTCGACAGCTACCAACAAAACGAAGAGCAATACCTCAACCCGGGCTCCGCAGCTCCAACATCCGACGACCCAGAAGAGCGCATGCAGCTGGAGCAAAAGCGCCGCGCCCGCTTCAACGACCTCCTCAACGCCGGCTCCCAACTCTACCCCGTCGTCCGCTTCACCCTGCCCGACGGCACCCTGCGCGACCTCCTCTGCCAGCGCGAAGCCTGGAAGAACGAGCTTCCCAACGGCGAGGTCGTGGCCAGCCGCTCCCAAGTCCCGCTCATCCTCGCGTGGGCCCTGAGCATCCACAAGGCCCAAGGCCAGACGCTGGAGCGCGTGAAGGTGGACCTCCAGCGCGTGTTCGAGAAGGGTCAGGCGTACGTGGCGCTATCCCGCGCGACGAGCATGGCAGGACTGCAGGTGCTCGGCTTCGATCCGAAGAAGGTGGTGGCGCATGAGAAGGTGCGCACGTTTTACGCGAGCTTGGAGGACGTGCAGGAGGCGGCGGCGAAGAGGAAGAAGGCGGCGGGTGGGAATAAGGTGGGGATGACGGCGGAGGAGTATGAGAGGGAGGTGGTGCAGGATGCGTGGGCGGAGGAGGGGGAGGCGTTTTTGTATGGCTGATTTTCTTTCTTCTTTGCTTTTGGCTCCTGCTCTCTCCTCTCCTCTCCCTTTTTTCTCAAGCTTGTGGGGTGGTGGTGTTAAGCTGGTGCCAGGTATATATATGGCGGCTCTTGCTTTTTTCTTTTTTCTTGTCAAAAGTAGAGTGAGGATAGCATTGCAAGGTGTTTTTGTGCTCTCTTTCCTCGGCTTTCCGGGAGGAGGCGCTGTTTTTCGGTTGTCATGGTCTGGAGCAGTGGATGCGGCGGTGGGTTATGGACGGCCGAACTTTTCTTTCTCTCTCTCTTTCCTTTTTCTCTCAGGTGGGTGGGGCGAGTAGAGGCTTGTACAATGAGGTAATAGTGCGTAGCTGGTATCTACACTGGAGTACCGTCCTCATGACAATAGGAAGGAGTATGTTCGGTCCTGTCTTTCTGAACCTTGCTTTTTGGAGAAGTTCACGGTTCGTGGCATGTGGATTATGGAAGCAAATTGAAATGATCGCCACAGCGACGGAATTCGGCTATCTGTTTGTTGGTCTTTTTATAGGCCAGGTGGCTATTGCTTGTTTGTTTGCTTGGTTCCTTCTGGAACTTCCCCCTGTTTGCTCGGCTTGATTTTCCACTGAAACATCCATCAGTATCAAAAGCTCAATCTTGTCATGCTTGTTTGATTGGGATTCGGAGGTGTGGCTTCATCGTTTTATCACGCGTTGTTGGGAGCACCAACACATCGTTGTTGGCGTTTGGCAGCGAGTACGACGGCAAACTCATGACATGTACCTGAAAGGTTGCACGCCTGTATTACCTCTTCGCCCTTTTTCATGACAGATACCTCGAAATTTAAACGCGGTAACGGCACTTCTCATGGTACCATCGCTTCTCTTCTGCTTATTCTGAACCAAACCACCTCTTACTTGTTATTTGAGATTCCATAACCAACCATGGTCGACGCCGCATTTGCTCTCCTCGTCCCTCTCCTCTCACTACCGCTCACCCCCGTCGCCTTCGCCTTGCCGCCTCTCTGCCGTTGGGCCGACGGAGTCCTCATCCCTGCCGTCATATCCGCGACCTCTGAACTTCTCTTTGGTCGTTCAGAGGGCGTGCCTTCCTCTTCATCTTTAACTATTTTCCAATCAACCACATCACCCCTGGCGCCGACCTCGTCCATAAACACTGCCGGAGGTACCTCTGACAGCAGCTTCACGCTGATCCCAACATCGGCCTGTCCGATCGCCTTTCCGTTCGACCAATGCCGGGCTGAGAAGTCGGGCATGGCCTTTCACCGGCTTGACCAGCTTGAAGACGAACAGCTCATGCATGCAGCTCATGGTCTCGAATGTGGGAAAGTGCTGGAACTTTGCACGGGATTATGAACGGTGCGTGGATTCGGAGGACCAGCGAGTGTCAACCTGCCTTGCAAGAGACGGCGAAGGCAGAGATTAGTCTCAGTGTGTCGCGCATGATTTCCGTAGTTATACGGATGTGGAGGACGCATTTGTGGATGGTGTAAAGCCGGGTTTGTTTGAGAATCCGGACTTATCATTATCGGGTAGAGTTCGAGTACATCAATGAGGAGTGACCAATACGGCGCTGCAATCAAAATGAAGTTCCTTATTTTCCTAGAGCGAACAATATGGCGTGCTAGACACAAGCGCTTTCACTTCATCATATTGAAGTTTAACCGTCTATTTTCAGTTGGTATTCTAGGCCAGAATGCTTGCTGCTGGATTTCCTTCGTGTTTTAGGATTAGCTACGTAAGCTTTTCAGAGCGTACTTCTATGTCATCCAACTGTCCCTTCAGCACAAACATGTATTGGTGCCGAAGAAGTTGTGAGTAACAATACTGGAGTTTGTTCTTCACGAGTCCACCACCGAGGTGAACAATAAACACCGAATTGCAACAATGTTCCAACATTGGGGGAACCATGCCAATAATCACCACTCCGGGGAAGATGTATGAACACTTAGCACAAAGCCTTCGTGTTATGTTCTTTCACTTATATCAAGGTCTTCGTCTTGCTCTTCGTAGAGTCATTACAAGATCTCAACTCATTACTTCGTCACACAAAAGCCCAACATGCTCTTCTACACTCTATCCCCCTTCCTCCTCCTCCCTCTCGCCTCCGGAAAGCTTAAAAGGCACTGTCGTCACTGCTCTGCCTCAGCCTCTCCCTGCAAGGGTTTCGAAACGTCTCTGATCCTCACAACCACCCCAATCCCTACGACGACAGATTACCCGGCGATTACGAGTGCAAGAAATATATCCTCGACCTTCGCTACGTCAACCCTTCATGGGCAAACCATCGTGACCACGCCCACAGCTTTTCCTGATCTAGCCGATGCCGACACGGGTCATGCGCCAGGAAAGAAGGGGTGTCCTGACCATGCTGACATTCCCGACAGCGGGAAAGGTGTGGTCGATGATAGCGGCGACTATCCTTGTAGCACAGAAGGCCCGTAGGAGACTTCAGCTAAGTGTGGGCTTGAAGCGAGGGAGCTGTTCAGGGGGATGAGTGGGCGTCTTTGTGAGGACGGCATTGGGATCTGTTGGTTCATACTGTTCAGTGTCCATGTCAATGAGTTTGTTCCAGATGAGTAGTCAAATCTGCTTCCGAGTATACTAGATGGTATTTACCAAATAATGCTCGTTAAACCTTTTAGCTTGATCTGGCATTGTCCTTAACCAAATGAGGATAGTTCGAGCGGAGACTATTGATAAAGGCGTAGATTTATGTGGAGCTGGTCGGCTTCTTTGTCCTTTGCCTTCTCTTCTCCTAGTACCTACTGGAACCTGAAAGTGGTCTTAGTAACTGCTGATTCTGCCTGCTTCATCTGCTCGTCTACGGAATGCGCCAATCGAGCGCGGGGGTGAGAAGAAGGGGAAACAACAGAAAAAGATGACAATTCCAATCGCAATACCTATCACAGCCTAGGGGTAAATCTCAACCCACATCGTTGTTGCGTCGCGCTTTTGGTGGTGTTGTGGTATTAAAAAAAGTTGGTTTGAACTACACCGCACGCACCTGCTTTGAGCTTCTGTTTGCCCCCTGCCTCCCAACATCTGTGTGTTTGTTCCTTCCTCGTTCCAACACACCCTCACTAATGGTGTTGTCGCATCCAACAACCCGATTCAGGGAGGAGAAGGACACATCATAACAACTCGGAGAGAAAGACGCCAGCCTTTGCATTATATAGACTTGCGAGGGTCCTCTTCCTACCTCATATTCAATCAGCCACTTCGCAGATTCCGGACCCCGCTACCATGATTATGGAAAACGCCTTTGCCCTTCTCACCCTTGCCTATGGCTTAGCAATTCTACCGGTCATGCACGCCAGCCCGACCTTTTCCCCTGCCAATAAAGCTTTCAACATCTCTGGATGCAGTCCCACGGTCGGGCTGGGAAACGACGGAATGGGTATCAAATCGATTGCCAGCTTCTCTCTCTTCAATTTCGGCGGTATCCCCCTTGCGAACTGCAATACCTACACGAAACACTGTGTGAGCATCGAGGAGCCTTGGGCTAGTGCTGCGACAGGCTATTCAACTACCGGCACTGCGGAGTTGGAGTGCAGTATTTGGGCGTATGATAATCTTGTCGTTCGTTGGACCCTTATTGAAAGATTGCTAATGGAAATGTATAACAGGAAGCCGGACTGTCATGGTCCATCCAGGGCTCTAAACAATACCGTGGAACATACAGAGCCGCTCACACCCGTTGAGAACCGAGCCCATAGCTTTCGATGCATCCCTTGATGTATTGAGAAGAAGGTTCAACGTGCCCAGCATCAGACTTGTTGATGGAGTTGCTCAGCGGGTATGACCGCGAAAGGGATGCTTATCCTGGAAGGAGTTGGAGTCCATTAAGTCGTACCGTTACGAAACAAATTACATCCTCTATCCCCCACCCCCTACTCCCTCCGTGTGACTTGAGATAATATAGAAATCCCCATCCCTCACCCACCACTACGCCACCTCCGTATTAACCGCGCCAACAACCCTATACCCATCCTCCTCCGCCAAATACTCCCACTCCCTCAACTCCACCTTTCCCCCATCCTCCACAACCGCATACACCCTCCCCGCCTGCGTCGCCGCCAACCCCGAATACCGCGCCACGCCCTTAAACGCACTCCCGTCGGCGCCCGCGTCCACGCTATTCCACTTGACCGCATTGTTCTTGTTCGACATGACCGACACGCCGCCGGCCTCGGAGTCCGGCATCGTGTACAGCACCTGCATGCCGTTGATGGAGCCCAGCGTGTCGTTGTAGCCCCAGCTGAAGGCGGCGAGGTTGGCCGAGGGCGGGAGACGCGGTTCGCTGGTGCGGTCGAAGGTGCCTGCGCGCAGGATTCATCAGTTTTCTTCATTCACCTCACCTCCTCTTCTGGTGGTGCTTACGCAGGAAATCGAATTCCGAGTCGTAATAGTGGTATTCGTACAGGATGTCGGAGTTGATGAAGAAGAGCGAGACGTAGGGCCGGCGGCTGCTGCGCGTCGTGATGTTGTAGTCGTACATGTAGTGCGGCACGATGGCCAGGCTGGCGTTGGTCGGCGGCTTGACCATGGTGATGTCGGACGCGCTGACCTGGGCGTCGACCTGCGTCTTGCTGCCGGATGACCCGCCGTCGACGATCTGGTAGTAGCCCGAGTCGGCTTGGAACCAGGCGTCGCGGTAGTCCGGGTACGAGGGGTGCTGGCAGCTGTACGAGGCCAGGTGCGAGGCGGATGAGGGGACGTTGTAGTCGCCGTCGGTGGGGCCGAGGGTCCAGGCGGAGGTGGGATCGGAGGTTTGGATTTGGCGCAGGCGGGAGGATGAGTCGAGGAAGTAGAGGGTTATGTTGGGGGCCTGGGAGGCGGGCGCGGTTAGTGGGTTGGAGGCTGGTGCAATCGGGGGGTTTGTTTTTTGCGTACGTTGGATGAACATGCTTAGTAGCTGGCTGTTATTGGTGTTGGGGTCTTGAAGAGCTCTGAGCGGGCATCTGTGCTGTCCTTTACCTCTACCGGCGACACTGCCCAAGTGTTTCCAGACGAGTTCCACGCTGACTGATAAATACCATCGCCGGTGGTTTGGAAAAAGACGAGGTGATGCTGGACATCACCATCGGTATAGTTCACCGCCGCGAGGTTGGTGTTGGGAAGAAATGATGTTGCGGATGCCGACGAGTTGGCGTTTGATGATGAGGTCGATGTCTTGTCATCAGTTGAGTGTTTGGCGGCCAGGGAACCTCCTACTCCTCCGCCAACGGCAGCGCCTATTATAATGAGTAAGACTGTTGCCGCAATGATCCAGAAGGTTTTCCTGCGAAGGCCACATATTGTTGTGCGTGTGGGTGCTTGGCCTTGCTCTTTGTATTCTGGCTGCTGCATCACTTCCGGGTAGTTTTCTCGGTCGCATGCAACCTGCGGTAACACGGCCTCAGCTGCGACTGGCTGAGAGGGTGTGTTTTGAGCCATGCCCATGCCCATCTTTTCCTGATGTCTCGCCGCCTCAACCACTTCCAACGTGCTGTACGGATCCTGCCCAGAGGTCATCCTGCTTTTTCCACAGCAAAATGCTGGACTCTATGACGTGAAACCGGGATAAGCGGCGGAAATGAGGACCCGGGGTACGTCTAATATACTAGAATCGCTGAAGGATCTGGCCCCCACAGGGACTTGCATACTGTCGCACACGAGTGTGCGAGCTGCAGGGTTGGGCACTACTGATTCGCGCAAGAATTAAGCGCCAGGACGGCCGTATTACGGCCAAGATCCACCTCCGCGCTCCTCTGCGCTCCTCCTCAAGCCTCTCAATATGTCTCCGGGTGTTTGGCTAGGCAATCCATCTGCTTAGTCATGTCTTCTTCTTTTTGGACGCATCTAAAAGAGTGCAGTGACACCTAACATCTCTTCATGATACGGCAGAAAGGATCTTGCATTGCAGCATAGGGATTTTTAGAATTGCTTCTGAAATAAAACGTCGGTACGGAGACATAAAAGCTAGGCAGCTGGGTTGGTGACGTAATTCCTTGGCTTTGAACCAGATAAGCGAGTGACTTATACAGGGGCTCCAAGCAAGAACCCGAGTATTGAAACGCACACACAAACTGCTCAAGCAATCGATATCTACTTTGACAGTGTCGCAGCTGTGAGTTGCATGCTCGCGCAACATAAGGAGAGTTCAAACGGGCTTGATGCGTGAAGCTTGTACATAGCAGAAATGACGAGCTAAGAATGGCGGTCAGCACAAGAAATAAATAGTGTCTCCCAACGCAGGGTCTGCCCCGGAAACTCCACTCAACGCAAGCGGGAGCTAGTGGGTCGCCGGCGGACTTGATACTCAATACCTGCTGTTCCAATGAATTCATGTCGGAGCAGCATGGAAAAATCTGCCAAGTATTCGAGAATCACACTCCCGCTGAAAGAGCACTTGGAATAAGGAGGTGCTCTGGTCTTGACCTAAAGTGCTCCACCGCTACGATGTCTAATGAAAACCTTTATTGACTTTATTTTAACCGTAAATTACTTTCGTCATCTACCACACTTGAGCAAGGATCGAAATAAACCTTCCATCATTAACTCATCACAATTCAGAATGATGTAACCAAAGCTTGTCCCCTCGCACAACCAGGCCCGTATTCGTATATTAGTGACACAAGAATCCGATCGTACAGAATCCATCCACCCGCCCAACGGCACCCAGGCCTCTGCAAGCCAGTATCGCAGCTTTGTACATCGCTATACACATCTCGACCTCTACTAGCGTTAAGCTTGGCGCTGTACAAAGTGGATGTCACTTCATTGTTGTTTGACTCCTTTGTGTGTAGAACAGGAAGTGCGTCTTTCTCAAGCCCGTGGTTCTGTCTGAAGCGAGGATTTCTTTTTCGGTGCAGCTTTGCGTGGTCCCGACCAAGTTCCGTTGGATTCCACCTCCTTTCCAACTCACCCAAAAAACGACTTCACCAAAACATTCGCAACAATTCTACTGCTATGGCTCCATTACTACGTTCGGAAGCCTCCAAAAACTGTGTTCAGTGGTTCTCTGTTTCCACTGCCGCGGTCATGGCATTCCGTCAGGGACTACTCGGGCCAAACGAGCACTGTTTCTCATTCTGCTCGGACTAAATACCTTCGAACTGCCACACAATCATGGACTTGGCATCGTAAGTGATTGTATAGGTGAACTGCAATAACATCATAGCAGAAGTCCGCAGCAGGTTCACCGATGCGGTGTTGCCGGACGTATATTTTCTACCCGTACGCAACGTACAAGTACTTTGCTAAGGATATGTTCAGGTTAATGACAGTCACCCTAGGACGAAAGCTGCAGCGGCAGTGGTTACCATAGCTCCTTCAAACTGGCAAACTGCATTGATAATCCTCATCTCTTCGGAACGCCTATCGATCTCCAAGACGCATCCGCAGTGCCATGGATTGTCAATATACTCTTCTGCTCGAATTAAGAACAGCGTCAGAACGCAGATAGTATTGGGCAGGACCATGATATTAGAGCATGGCTTCTTGACTTCACGACAGTATTGGACAGGGAAAAAGACAATAACACACAGAGTCCGTCGATATCACTGAAGAGCTATATTGACTGACTTCTTGCATTACTTCGAGAAGACATCTCGGCGGGTCAAGTGCTGTTCGGCATATCAGTTGGGTCCGTTGCTCCACATCCACATCACTTGGCTGGGGAATGTGTAGAGTTGGGTGAACTGGCTAGCGTAGTTCCAGTGGCGCTCGAAAGCCTTGTTACCATTTTTTCTGCGCCTCTCAGTCCCTTCTCCTCTTTTCTTCGCCCAACCATCCTCCAACCCACCTCCTATTGGAGCCATTTCCTTGACCTCTCCGGCACTACCCCTGATGGGAAGCCGGAACTGGTGTTCTTCAATCTCCTTGGGCTTCTCCAAGTATCCGGAACTTCCTACACCCAGCTAACATGACAACCAACGACTTTCCAGGAGTGATGCAACCAAGCACCACCGTACAGCTTGAGCAGCTTAAAGAAGACCGCAAAACTGATTGTCCCATCTGCTTCCGTACCATCTTCGAGATGCGTCCCACCCCTTCGAACAAGGCCATGCCCACAGGGCTTCCCCACCTCCACCAGGAGCAATACCACGCAGCCGAATACACCGAACAAAACCCATACGACTTCCAGCACGGCCTCGAGTCCATGCTACGGCTCCTCACCCTATCCGACCAGCTGCTCGACCGCCTGGACGGAATCCCCCACCGAACCCAAAGCGCGCAGCCCACCCCTGAAGACCCCAGCGCAAGCAGCGCTCCTCCCTCGCCGACCACCACCGCCACTCTGGACCCCACTGACGATGACGACGATGACAACGACAACGATGACGACGACGACGATGAAGACGACTGCCACAACCCCATGACCCTCTCCGCCTGCAACCACACCTTCGGCGCCGCCTGCCTAACCTCCTGGATCCGCACCCGCGGCGGCGCCAACCAGGCCACCTGCCCCCTCTGCCGCGCCCGCCTGCGTGATCCGCGGGCAGATCAGCAACATCCCTACGAGCTGTTCCCCCGCAATCACATCGTGGAGCCCATCACGCTGCGTCCTTTGGGGGCGTGGAACCCTGGGAACACCGCCTCAAGGCTCGCGGAGCAGCAGAGGCTCGGTGTGGGTACTAGCAGCACCCCTAGGCCTTCGGCGTTGCGGTCGCGGAGCCTGGATGGGAGGGTTGGCGAGGGGCTTGAGCTGGCGCCACACCGTCGAGGGGTTGTGCCGAGGGGGTGTGCGGGGGGTGCGGAGCGTAGGCGTGACGGGGGTGTGTGGGCTTCTCGGCGGGAGCGGGGGGCGCGGCCGTTGAGGGACTTGCGGGGGGATGTTTGGAGGTGAGGGGTGTTGGTTGAGGGTCTGGCTGGGGTTTTGTGGGAAGGGTGGGTTAGGCTTGGAGTGGGGGGGTCTTTTTAGTGCAGATGCGGTGGAAGATGGAGATAGGGGGGAGTCTGTGGGATTTGTGGGCGGCGCCTAGGGGTGTTGGGGGCTTTTGAGAGCTGACGGAGTGGGTTGGGCGGTTGCATGATATCCTTTCCAGGTGCTTCTTGGAATTTGGACAAGCTTTGGGAGGTTTGGTCTTGCTTTCGGGGGGTTCGTGGGTTGTTCGGCTGCTTGCGTGGTATGCGGTTCTTTCAGGAAAGGAGTTAACCTGGAACTAGAAGATTAAGGATCGGTTTCCTCTTTCGGGCGGTAATTCGGCTGGTCTGTCATTATTTCCCGTTGTGGTACTTGTGGAACAGAAGGCAAACAAGACTTATTTTCACGTCCTACCTTTGCATTGAAATTCTTGGACAGGTGTAGATGGAATTTGAAACTTCCTCCGCATTCAATTCGTGAGATCGTGAGGCAGAAGTGCTGTGCTCGTTAAATGAGCGAATGGTGTTCTAGTATTCCCACTTTCAGTGTTACTTATCAGTGCTCTCTCGAGCTTCCTCTCTCTCATGAGGTACAAATGAAGCATCGCACGCAGTATTGTTGTAGGTCAGCTTACCTTTTTTGTAACCCTGCCAGCACGCTCATGTAACGTTCAACCCACAACGTTGATCTTTCCACTCTCTACTCTCTCTTTTGTGTATTCAGACAGCTTTTGTCGCTAACATTTGCAAGCTGCCCGCAACCTCAAAGCACCGTTGTCCTTCATGTGCATGATTAAATTTCACATCATATTTCGCTCACGCAGTCTCGCATTGTAGTCTCTTCTTACCAGTTTTAGACTGTCTCCAGTCAAGGTCGAGGACTATAAAATGGTGCCTATCTGCCTTGGTGGCTTACCTGGTTCATCAACGCAGAACTCATACATCATTGTTCCACATCACAAGCAGCAAAGGCTTCCCTCACGATGCTTTGGACGACTTTTGTGGCTCTACTTGCCATCGTCTCTCTGGAACTTTCTCCTTCCACAGCAGCCAGCATCCCACACGGTCACCTCAAGCCCAGATACAACGTCAAGCCGCGCATGGTGACAGACGGAGTCGACGAATCCATTGAGTACCCGATTCACCTGCTGACATACGCGCCACACAACGAGTAGAGCGGTGGTATTGCATGCGTGTGGAAACAGCCCGGACAGACGCAGAAAAGTACAGAGTCAGCAAGATGGACGATCCGGGGCTTCCGTGGATTTGCTGCTTGTGGTCGTGAGTAGACATCACCTTTCACAGATAGAGATCGTGCGCTGATTTCGAAGAGTAGGTTCTTATGTGTTCCGTGGCCCAGCATCTTAGAGCTGAAAGGGCCTACCGGACTGGTCGCCGAGAAGAAGTGGAGAAATGGCACAGGGATGATGATGACTTGTTTGAAGCGTTGTCGTTTCCATCTTGTCCCACATGATCTAAAGGCATCTTTCCGTTGCGCCGGGAGCAAACGTTCCTCTGGAACTTCCATTCATTTTCGTCAACAGCTCCTGCTCTTTCCTCACCTTCAACACTCCACCATCGTTAGTACTGTACAACCTAGATCCCCCATATCATCGATTTCCAGTCCCACACATACCTAATCGGCCAACGCGTGAACAGTTGAACGTAGCACACCTACCACTCACACCCCATCTCAACCCCCAGCAACCAACTTGAGTTCAAAATAGTATCGTCGTTACTCATCCTCTAGTCATACACATCCATGCCCTCCCAAAAAAAAACCACACAAGTATTAAAGAATGCCAAACGCTACCCGTTCCCAAGCCTCGCAAAAACGCCATATATAATTACATCCCCCCTATACCCTCAAACCCTCACCGCCACCCCGCCCTCCCCCTCTCCTGTCCCTCATCCTCGCTATCCTCCCCCTGATACTCGGCCACATCCCTCTGAAAATGCCCATGCGGCCTCGCAATCTCCTCCGACGCCCTGCCACCCGGCTGGTGGAACAGCGGCGCATCCGCGGGCTGGCGACCGTGCCGCCCCGCACTGCCGCTGCTGCGCGACGGAGTGTGGTGGCCGTTGAGCATGGCGGCGGGGGCGGGGACCGGGGCGCGGGGGGTGCCGGCGGAGGGCTGGCGTTGGGTGGAAGTGGGGTTCTGGGCGGGGAAGGTGTCGCTGTCGTCGCGGGGGACGGGGGCGCGGTGAGAAGGAGTGACGTTGCCGTTTGTCTGGTGCTGCTGCTGCTGCTGCTGTTTCGTCGGGGCGGAGGCGCGGGTGGGGGTGTTTTGGAGGGCGAAGGGCTTGTTTGCGTTTTGGTTGTTGGCTAGCACTGCCTCGTCGGCCGAGGAGGGGCGGACGAGGGTGCCGCTGGTGGAGGTGAAGGTGGGCGCCATGGGTGATCCGACATAGTCTGAGTTTTCGCTTTCTGATTAGTCGGGGTGTGTGAGGAGGGTACTGTTCTTTTAAGGAGGTGTTACGGTGGTAGACTCACGGTCCATCATTGTCGGGCTGGCGACAGGGGGCCGGCGCACCTCGTCGGCGGTTTCGGGGTCGTCGATGTCTTCGATGGCTTGGATTTCGTTCTCGTCGAAGTCCTGGCCCGGGTTGGCGGTTTCGTATTCGAGCATCTTGATTACTCGGTATATGACGACGGCGAGGAGCGAGCCGAGGGCGGGGCCGAGCCAGTAGATCCAGTGGTAGCCGTCGAAGGTGGCGGTGACGACGTCGGGGCCGAAGGAGCGGGCGGGGTTGAGGCTGCCGCCGGTGAAGAAGACGCCTGCGATGGGGATGTGGTTAGTTTGCGGTTGGTTATGTTGTGGAGAGGTGGTGGCACTGACCTGCCAATTCGGCAACGAAGAGAGCCAGGCCGATGCCGATGGGGGCGAGGAAGGTGCCCTTGTGCTTCTCTGCTGCGAGCATGAAGACGGTGAAGACCAGCATGAATGTGAGGAACATTTCGATGAAGAGGCCCTGGACTATGGACGTATTGCGGAGCGAGGTGCGCACGTTGAGGCCGCCGGGGAAGAGGCCTGAAACAACTGCTGCGGCGGCAATTCCACCAACCAGCTGGGTCAGCATGACCAGGAGGCCTCGCATCCAGCCGATTGCGCCAATGAGACACATGCCCAGGGTGACCTATACATGGCTTGTTTTAGTAAAAGGGGCAGCAAGGAGAGTGGAACGAAGAACTGACTGCAGGGTTGAACAGGCCTCCTGAGATGCGGAAGAAGACCCAGACGTTGACGGCAAGAGAGAAGCCGAAGGCCAATGCAATGTACATGAGGTCCTCGGTGTTGGGGGCGCCATTGGAGCTGCTCTTGGCATTGGTATTTGCAACCTGGGTTCCGGCGAAGGCAAAGAAGAGGAACATGAAGGTACCGACAAACTCTCCGAGCATTGCGATGAAGTGATTCCGGACTTTGTTTGGCAGCCAACTGAAGCCTCGGAGGCGGTTGGACCGCACGGTTTGTGCCTCGACATCGGTGGTGACAATCTTCCTCTTGCCCACGCCGGGGATGACAACAAACTTTTCCGAGGGCTTGTTGATGTTCATGGTTGCGAATGGGGAAGTGTGGTGAAGGGAAAGGAGTGTTCTGACGGAAGCACTTCCTTAAGAGTAGGGAGCTGGCCCGCACTGTCCATCATCTCTCGTGCAGCTGATAATGGCGGAAGCATGACGGTGGTGGTGCTTTTTCCCAGGCCTCGAGTGGACTACCAACTAGAGCGGCGGGGAGGAGGCGATGGTGGCGTAAGAGGGCGCCGCTAGTCAACCAATCCTCGCGACGATCGTCCACACCACACACCCGAACTCTTCCCAATGTGCAATAATGCCGCTCTTACCGTGTTTTTGCAAGCCATTGGAAAACGCCAGCAACAGCGTGTGCTTGGTGGCATCTGCAGTGTTTCATGCTTGAATGTGTGCAACCAACGGGCTGTCGTGTCATGGAAAACGGCTTTTGTGGATCCATGTGACGCAACGGCGCTACGGCTGTTTAGGCTCCATGACAGCTTCTTCCGTACCAAACTTGCACGCCGATCCCTTAGCATCCGGTTAGCCAGATCTAGATGGGAATTGACATCGAACTGTTCTGTGGGTACTCTCCTTTTGCATGCGCGTAAACATCGTCCCATCGCACTATTTCCGGCTGATGAGCGCAGTGGCGCTTCCCAACCAAGGAACGGGACCTCGCTAAACGCACTGATCCCTACATGTCATCGTCAACACCGTGCACTGGGGGATCGCTTCTCGTGCTTTGAACTTTGCGAAAGTAAAGCGCAATCGTGCTTCAGATCAAACATGTTGGCGTAACAGCCAACAGTCCACAAAACACAGCGATAATGACCGCAGTTTCCAATCAACATGAAGTCCGTCATCAAAATCATCATCCTTCTTTGCTCGCTCCTCATCACTTCTGCTGATGCCATGTTGAACGATGTGAGCCATGAAGGCATCATGTTCAAATGGTTCCGGTTCTACGAATATTCGACTTGGGAAGAGTACAACAAACCTGGAGTACCGGAACCTTTCCTTACGCTCTTCGCGAACGCGGACGAGTGATCTAAGATCATCGAACGGTGGCAAACCCGTACCCGTGCTGTTAGGTTCCCAGACCCAAGCAAGCATGCTGAATGCATTATTTACCCGTTAGTTGAATGCAACACACGATACCGAAGCAGAGCGTATATTGACAGGGTTTTTAGGGCGTATAACTGCAAGGGTGAAGGTGTCACTATCCCCAGAGACAATAGGACCCTGTTGAATATCACAAGCGCAGCCAGCTACAGATGCACGCTTACTGGGGAGGGCAGGGAATTTTTAGGGTGCAAGGACGGGACAGATTGTTCCCGAAGCGCCAGTCAATCCGTGCCGGCCCGTTGAATTATCTCCTCACTGTTGTGTACTTGAGTCGCGCATCTCTCGGTTAATGTTTCTCAACGTAGACACTTACTGTTCTGGCTGGATCCAGACTTCGCATCGTCGTGTTCTGCCTTTTTCCTTTTCTTTTCCCAGCCGTACGTATTATTCAATGCACGAACAATGGCATTTTACTGCTTCACTTCACCAAGCCCCACTTGAAAGAAGAGCAATGGTATTTGACCGTCGAAGAATCCTATGTTTGAGACTGTGTGTTGCGACAAGCGTTGATTGGTCAATGATAAAAAGGCATGGGAGCGGCGTTGAGTGGCGTTGGCGTCGTTGTCTTCGCCGGTACAGCCTAGACATGCATGACAATGGTAGACCCGGAATATAATACCAAACGCCACGGGTGGCTTGCCGGAGGATTCACAGTTCCCGATTAGCCGGCACGCTCGTCGACTCGGTTCCGTGGTAATCCGATCTAAGGAATTTGTTAAGAGAAAAAAATTATATCATGTCGTTGTGGGTTAGACATCATTGTCCCGTAGATAGGCATCGCCCGACATATCCGTCTTGGCTGCGGGGTGATTGACCAACGAACACTACAGATCCTAGTAGATATGCTTCCGAACTCCGAGTAGCGCAAGTTGATGAGGTGAGGTGAGTGTGTTGAGGTTTATTTATAGATGGAAAATTTTTGGGAGTCTACTGTCGGTTCACGGAAGCGCTACATAACGCCCATCAGCATCAATTACGCAACGCTCAGCATTTTATAGCTATGGCAAGATGCACGGGAACACATTTGTGGACTAGTAAATGTCTCAGCATTCATCATCAATTAACATTTTTCCGTTTCTCTTGATCCTCCACCATTGACGACTAGATTAACACAAAGCCAGGTATATGCATCAAAACCCATAACAAGATAACCAAACATTAAACCAACCACCACAATTACACCATCTCCCTTTCCCCTACAAAGCCGGCGCATTCGGATCCTCCATACACTGATCCACGCGCATCAACTGCTTCCCCGTCGCCTTCGCAATCTGAATGAACTCGCGCAAATAGCCCACGGTGCTCGGATACAGATAGTGCATCACCACCAAATTTCCCCCCTTGGCGACATCGCGCTTGAACGCATCCAGCTGCTTCTCGGGCGTGCTGGTCGTCGCCCACAGCCAATCCTCGACGTCCACGCTCCAGTTGACAATGTACGCGTCATCGTCGCCCACCGCAGTCGTCAGGCGCTGCCGCATGCGCGCGCCCTCGGTGCCGAAGGGCGGGCGGAAGTACGACGTGTGCAGGCCGCCGAGCGTCTGCTCGACGGCGGCGATGTCCTGGTTGTATTCCCAGTCGATGGCGGCGGTGTCGGGGAGGCCTTCCATCTTGGGGTGGGTGTAGGTGTGGAGGGCGATCTGGTGGCCGGCCGCCTTCATCTCGTTGTAGACGTTGGAGAGGTTGGTGCTGGGGTCGAGGAGCGGGGCGCCGACGGTGAAGAAGGTGACTTTGATGGCTTCTTCTTTGATGATGGAGAGGACCTCCTGGGCGTACTCGGGGGAGCCGTCGTCGATGGCGAAGGCGAAGCTGTTGGGGCGCTTGCAGGCGAAGATGAGGTTGCCCGAGGGGAGCTTGTTGGGGATGGTGAAGCCGGTGGGGATGGAGGGGACGATTTCGATCTTGGTGAGGGTGACGGGGGTGCTGGTGTAGAAGCCTTTGAGGGAGACGCCGATGACGCGGGCTTTGTTGATGTTGAAGTGGCTCAGCGGGATGTAGATGTCGGTGTCCGAGGCGTAGCGGGCGGCTTCGAGCGAGTCCCACGTCTCGGGGTAGGGCGCGATGGTCTCGTCGCAGGCCGAGTTGTGCTGCTGCAGAGCGATGGTGAAGGCGGTGGAGCCCGAGTAGGCAATGTGCAGGTAGTCGCCGTCGTAGGTGCTCATGTCACGGCAGCTGCCCGAGAGTTGGGTGTAGAAGGCATAGTCGGCATCGTCCGACTTGATGGTCAGCTGGTTGGAGCCCCAGGTAAGCGTCATGCCTTCATCGGCGCCGTGCCAGTTGCCAAGGGCGTTGGTGTTCTGGTCGCCAAACTGATCAATGACAAGGGCAGAAGCAGTGCCAGTGGGCGCCGGGACGGTGGAGCTGGGGTCAGCGGGAGCAGTCGACACGGTGGGCACGTATTCGCTGGGAGTGTTGCCGCAGTAGAAGGCAATTGGTCCGAACGTGACGGCCTGAGACAGCGAAGAGAACAGCAAGGTGGAGATCTTGGAAGTGTCAAGGCCGTCGAACTTGGAGAAGGGGATGCTGTAGAGCTTCTCGGTGCCGTCGAAAGTCCAGCCAAGATCAGCGCTGGACACGGTGACCTGCTTGGTAGATTCACCGCCACACGTGGCCACCGAGTCGAGTTCCACCGACAGCGTAGTTCCTGCAGCAGCCTTCAAACGCAGAGAAATGCCACCATAGGTGTTCTGGGCGTTGGTGCAGCCCGTCTGGCTGTAGAAGTAGTTGCCGTCACCGTTAGGGGTGTAGGTAGCCCTGTGAGTGCTCGGGTTGACAACGATGGACGTCATGGTACCGTCATCGGAGCTGGGCTCAAGCATGGCGTTGTAGTAAAGGAAAGTCAGACGAGACTGAGAGACGAAATCCTCAATTACAAGGTTGGTGCACTGGCCGGTGGGGGCAGGCGCAGAGCTGCTGACCAAGGTGGTCGAAGGCCTGGAGGTGGAACTGATGCCGGGGCTGGAAGTGGAGCCCGAAGCCGCGCTGCAGCCGAATTGAATGGTGCCGATTTCCCAGGTGGCGGTGGTGCTGGAGAAGTCGCTCCACACGAAACCCGTCACAGCATTCGCATTGGCACCGGTGAAGGAGGTCAGGGGGATGTTAATCGTCTGAGTGGAACCAGTCAGGCCGGAGACGGTGTAGTAGTAACTCGTGTAGGACGAGGCCGAGCAGGCCGTCTGGGTCTGGATTTCCAAGGTGAAGGAGCCACCGGCAGGGCCCTTGGCAGGGAAGCTGATGGAGCTATAGCCATTGGTGGAGGCTGCCTGGCACTCAAACGTCTCGTAGAAGTAGGCGTCGACGTTGGGCTTGAAAGTGAGTTTGTTGTTGGCAGCGGTAGCAGAGGCCATTGTGCCATCATCTGCAAAAATCAGCACTTTGACCGGATTTGGATTTGGCATAAGCAAACTTACCGCTGGTCCATGAGTTCAGGCTGTTTTGGTTGGATGACCACGAGGAGAAGTTATCAATGACCAGAGGCCCAGAGCAAGCAGCCTTGACCTGGCTCGCACCAGCGACGAGGGAGATGGCCCAGCCGACGAGGTTGATACGACGCATTATGGAAAGTGGAACAGAAAGCGAGTGAGATGGAATGAAAAACGACAGGACAAGGGCCAAAAGACCCTCTAAAGTAATGCTCAGAATGGGGCAAGAGGTGAAGAGGAGAGCAAGGAAAAAGGCTCACTGGGGCATCTAATGTAGAGCAACGTGAGCTCGGGATGTTTCTATTTCGAGGCAGCCCAGGGCTTGGCTTCGGTTCCATCGCATGGTTTTGGTGGTGCAGCACCGGATCAGGTAGGCGGCGCGTTTCATGCCCGTCGGCCCCTGACGCTATCGCCGCAAAGAGTTCTGCCAAGAGTGTGCCGTCTTTGAGTCTGCGGGCAGTAATTTAATCTTCTGATTTTTGCGGGGGTGGTGCCAGCCGCGCCTGTCAGCTCGTACTCTGTACAACTGCCGTGCACCCGCTGTGGAGGCGCACAGCATCCACGGTCGCTCGGGCTCGTATTGGAGCGGAGTCTGATCCTAGAAGATGCAGCGCACCGGCCACCTTCTCAGGCGAAGATCCTTCCACAGTCTGGGGTCAGACAATGTTTCGAGCGCCGAGAACGGAAAGGCTTCATCTTTCGGAAACAGGCGAGTCTTGCCTACAGATACGAGCCTCACATCAAAATGAAGGATCGTAGTGGCGTGCTCGTGGCCAGAGACTGGTCCAAGGGGACCTCTAGCCCGAATAGGAAATCCTGGCGAGCCAAGGTGCCAAGACAGTCTTCCCAATCCGTCACCAACCCTCCGCTATGCCGTCATATGATCTTCACCAGTCACAGACTTTACACATCGCCGATTGATGGAATCTGACCTATCTTTCCCCACACCTCGCTATGCGGAGATTGATCTGTCCGAATCCTCATGGTAGGACATGAGCTGGCTCTCTGGTGATACCGTAAGCATGCCCTCCACCAAACATGTCGAACCCACGAATCCGCTTTGGGCATCTCCTAAAGGCACTTGCGCGAAACATCTCCTGCGTGCTCGCCGAGTCCCTTTTCAGCTTGGTTGCGGAGATTTCGCGAAGTGTCGATCAGTCCTTCCATCGGTAAGGCTATCTTGAACCACAAAGTCTTTGGTTTCTTTTATCCACTCTTTTCAGTCTGAATCCTTACTCTTCGTTTCCTTTCCTTTCTCCTTTTCTGCATCCAATCCCTTGGATTGGTATGCTTCTCCCGCATGGGCATCCAGTCCTGGGGTGTGCTCAATTTACGTTTTTGATTCTCGGCCATGGAGCTATCAGACCTGTTGCGCCGCATCGTCAGAATATTACTGCTTCGTTTCCTTTTCATATCCCTATGTCGTCAGCTTTGTCCCTGCGAGCTAGATAGACTGTGCCGCAGCGCCATCGGCATCGAACACTCTCGCTCAATATTCTTCTGCTTCAGCCTTTATCACTTTTACCACGGCGGGTGGTCGAACCGGGACGTGAGTACGGCGGCCACAATCCAGCAGAAGCAGTGTGATAAATCGAGGTTTACCTCCTTTCCCTATGTCTCACCGGACATCTCATGCGGGTGAAAGTGTTGACATGACTGCACATCCGTCGCTACCCCTATTGGCCCAGTGATGTCCTTGGTAATGAGTGGAAAGCCTGCGTTGAGAGAGCGGGGAAGAAGGCCTAAGGGCCGAGCAGGCAGTACAGTGACTGGCCAGTGCGATCCGCGCGGGGCGCTTCTGGTCTTCTGTGGAATAGTCACTGAGGAGGTCGGCTAACACAGTGATGAGATAGTGTGTTTCTTCTGCCCGGCTAGCAAGTTTTCAACACACCCATCCTCTCCGCGCACCGCCTCCCGAACAAAATCCCTCAGTCAGCGAGTCCATCAGGATGTCTAGGCCTCCCGCCTTCAAAGTGGACTTTGCCGTCCCGGAGAGCTTCCCGTTGTGCCAGGACTACCCGCCTTCACTTCCCCCGGACAACCCGCAACCTGCCTCCCATGATCCCTTCACGCGATTACCTGCCGAGTTGGTCGACCTTATACTCGTCTTTGCGCTCTCGGGCGAATGCAACGTCTGTTATCCCTACAACGGCGGGGACACCAGGGGCGACCTCGTGCTGTCCGGAGAGACCAACCTTCATCTTATGGCCGGGGTATCCAAGACTTGGCGCGCAATGGTCAAGTACCACCTGTATCGGCTTATGGAATGGGTATTTCCAAGCGCCCGTCTGCTGCGGCTCCTTAGCCCGCTCAAGGATGCAGCAACCCTCGGAAGCCATGTCAAGCACCCCCTGCTTCTCGTGCGAAAGATTCGCATCCTCGAGTGGGTCAAGACAAACATCAGCAAGGCCATTTTCTTCCTCATGCAGTTCGACGACCTCCGCCGCATCCGCATTGACGCCCTCGCGTTGTACCAGCCCCTGAGCAAAGCGGCCAAGCTTTATTCCCGCTTCACTGACGCGTTTGAACTTGATCCCGCCTTCGACACTCCTGCAAACCAAGGCAAGTTTCTACTCCTCGAGACGAACAAGAAGCTCAAGAGCTTCCGGGACGGCTTTGTCGAAGTTTTCGTGAAGCTTGATGCTCGACACTCGCGAGACCGGATCCGGAACCACTTGGTCAAGGTTGACGC
Source organism: Dothiorella sarmentorum (assembly GCA_023082095.1). Classification (NCBI taxonomy): domain Eukaryota; kingdom Fungi; phylum Ascomycota; class Dothideomycetes; order Botryosphaeriales; family Botryosphaeriaceae; genus Dothiorella; species Dothiorella sarmentorum. Next base: position 10,571 of record JAJMVL010000205.1, on the reverse strand, counting down.
CGGCAACTATGCGGTCATGGTATGCTCGCGCCACGACGAGACCTTCAATATCGACGGCTCTGTGGCCCGTTCCCGCAAGCTCTACAAGATCGTTGGACTGTGGGCGTACCTCTACGGCGAGTTGAAGAAGCATCAGCAGAAGCGGAGGCGCATCCACACTGCTGAAGACCGCCCTCCCAAACGCCCTCGCCGCCGAATCCAAAACGACTCGAATGTCGAAACCCAACAGATGATCCTGTATCAGGACCAAGGTTGCCAGGGCGTTGTCGATCATAGCGCCGCTCACCACTATCCCATCCCTTCTCTTCCACGTCCTGCCTTCCGCCCTTCATTCGACCAGCAGGACGCTGACTACGCTGCTACTCAACACAGCCCTTTGGGACAGCTCTTGCCTGCGTCACCCAGTGAGGACTCTACTTTCGGCGACCAAGTGCCGGCGCTTGGTTCTACTGGACTCCAGGGAAACCCTTTCGTTAGCATCCTGTCTCAGTACCAGTCTTCTGCGCCTACGGCCGACGGTGTGTCTGCGAGCCTGAACACGGCTCAACCTGCACAACCGCCGCTCCGCGAAGCCATCAGAACCCCGATACAGTATCCGCTCCCTCCTGGAGCTTACGGTACTCTTGCCAACCCCATTTCCGGAGAACCTGTGTCTGGCAGCGCTCTTACCGATGTCCAGCATCCGCCTCAGGACACCATGTCTACCGGAAACCATCAGGGAATGGCCGCGTTCTACGATGCTGATGAGGTGTATGGTCCTCCTTACTTGCCTACCTGCGAGTCCTTCTTTTCAAGCTTTGACCGCTGGGTGCTTGGGAGTGACACTTAGCTGCCCCTTCCATTCTCTTCGGACCCTCTTGAAGATAATGGGGCATGCTGTGAAGCACTTCAACCAGAACTTCTGTGAGCGAAATTCAGAAACACAAGTTTAAGTTTATCTTACTGGGACTGTTTCCTTCTCAACCCCTGGGTCCGGCTCTCTCCGACGCGTCGATATGGACTCGCGTCGCGGAACTCGACAGCAGAGATTGCACGAATATCTCCATTTCCTTGGGAATTGCATTCAGGCAGTCGCTCCTATTTCTTGCGCCCGCGATTGTGGAAACCTTTCGCTTCTTGTGGCCCTGATTGCGACAACTCCCCCTTTTCACTTTTCTCGGTTTTCCCACTAGCTGGCTATGCTCAACACCATGCTTTAACGGCCTGGTTTTATTTTCTCAGGCTCCCAGTAACTATTCTGGCCAACTGCGGCTCTGGATTTCATCTTCTGATTCAAGCGGTACTTTTTTACGGGGTTGATTTGCAAATCATAGCGGAAGACAGGTGGCTGAAACACCCATTCGGAAGGATATGTGGTAATTTCCACTGCAAGTCCACCTCTGTATGGATGTTTTTAGTCCTCCATACATTTCTGTCATCTCTCTCTCGCAGTTCCTCTCATGCTGCTTAGGTACATCAGGTCCTTCCGACTGATCTGGCTGCGAGTTTTGGAGATTTGGGGAATTTTTGGGGTCTCCAGGGTGTCCTAAAAACTGTCAGCAGATACCGTAAATAGACGAAAACAACCGAAAAAAAGCATTAAAGTACAAGTTCCGGCTCGAATACTTCTTCTGAGTTTAATGGTATGGACTGATGTTTTCCACAGCTCGGCGAGCTGACCTCCAGATGCTACCCCTGAAGGAAGAACACCGAACGATGTTTGCGCATCAACACATAGGGCTGACCATGCGTCCTACAGATCCGTTATCTGAACTTCGTGGCGGAGCTTCTGACCATCGACGAAAATGTTCTGCGCGGATTGCCGGTTCTTGTTTGAGTCTCTTTTTTGAGTCGAAGCTTTCGTAGCATCGCTCATCCAGCAACATCTAAACATCACTTTGGAAGTGTCAGCCCTACCCTGGCTTTTCTGCGACCTTCTCCACGACAAAGCGGGTATAACTTTCTTTATAAATGCAGCACGCAACAACTCGCCACGTTTCTCCCCTTCCTGAGCATTAACTGAAGATTCCATCTTCGCATTCCAACCTTCCGCTGAAATGGCCAGAGAAACTCCAGAGCATCCTTGATCCTTCCAAGGTATGGCCACACCAACAGCGGCGAATAACTTTCTGCATCCACACGGGAGCAGTCACCGAATTTTGTGTACCAGATCTTTTGGCACCAAAGGGGTTAATTTCTGCCTGTTCCCTGCTGCCTGAATTGGACAGTTCTAGTTTCTGTCATGCCTGTGGGTCGAGATAGATATCACTTTTCTTAAGTTCTATGCCAGCCTCTCCATCTCAGATTCGGCTCGTCTTTCGTTACTGATTTGTTGCTGCACTCTGAAAAGCAGAAAGTCGACTGTGTGGTGTGGACCTCAAGACCTACGCGAGAAGAACCGAAGAGAACATGAGAACTGACTAGCAGACACACCTATGGACTCGATACATGGCTACCTCCTCAACGAAGCTTGATTTCCATGCCAAACACGCCAAAGAGCGCAAGGGTGCACCAAACACTTCAAACTTTCCCCTTTAAGTTACTAGAATTAAAATTTGCGCGAACACTCGGAGCATTACATTTCACGGCCTTCCTTTCAGTTGCGATGCGCGTCTCTCGAATTTCAAGATACAGTAACGAGTTGAGAAATCGCTTGCAAGATATCCATACCACCAGGTCTATAAACTTCGTGAAAAAAAAAAAAAAAAAAAAAACCAACCACCCCTGAAAGCCGCGCAAGAACAGCCCCCATCAATCCCAACCGCCCCCTCCCTAATCCAAAACGCGATGCATCAGCGCCCGACTCGCCCCAACAAACCTCAGATACATCTCCTTCTTCTGCCCCAAAAACATGTCGGGCTGAAACGGAATATCGTACGCCTCAAGCAGCGCCGCAACCGCCTCATCTGCACCCACCCCACCGATTAGCACTCACTCCGTCCGCAAAGAGAAACAACGCAGGGGACACTCAAAAACTCACGACCCAACCCCCTAACCACGCGCCCGCACGCCGGCACATCCCACGGCACCTCCTCCCCCCCAGTACTGCCCTCCACCCGCACCCTCCTCGGCAGCGGCTCGAGCGGCTCATCCAGCTCCGTGACGTCCAAGTTCCTGCTCCGTTTCTCCATCCGCCTCCTTCTCTCCACCGTCAGCACCGCCACCCAAAAAAGTAAAAAAGAGGGGGCCGACAACTCACCTCTCCAACCCCCCATCCACCTCCTCCCCCCGCCGCTGCTGCAGCAGCTGCAACTGCTGCCGCGCAACAAACCCCTCCAACCCCTCGCACTCCCGCCTCACCCTCTCCACATACCCCCGCACCCCCAGCAGCAACGATGACTCCGGCTGCTGTTGCTGCTGTCCCTGCTGCATCCTCCACTGATCCGCCGCCGGCGGCGGTGGTGGTGGCGACCCCCCTCGTCCCCGCTGCTGCTGCTGCTGCACCTTCTCCTGCGGCGCAGATGTTGGCGCCCGCTTGTACGGATGCTGCCTGCTACCCCCGCCCGCACCACCACTTCCGCCGCTGCGACTCCGCCCATGCTGCTGCTGCTGCTGCTGCTGCTGCTGCGGTTGTTGGTGCGCTCGCTGCGGGCCGGGTTGGCCCTCTAGCGGGGTGCCGATGCGGACGCCGCCTGGGCGGCTGAATGCGGGGGGCGCGGCGGCGGGGGGAAAGGGGTGGGGTGGGTGGCGGGGGGAGCCGAGGTAGTGGCCGGATTGGCGGTGGAAGATTGGTTGGTTCTGTTGTTGGTGTTGTTGGATAGGCATGGGGATGGGGGCGCGGAGGCGGTGGTGGAGGTGGTGGGGCGGGCCGACGTCTTCGGGGGGTTGGCTGTGGGCGCGGAGGTGGTTGTGGTGGGCGAGGTGGTGGTGCTGGTGCTGGTGGTGGTGCTGGGGAGGTGGGGGGGTGAGGAAGTCGAAGGGGAGGGCGGGCGTGGTGGTGGTGCTGCTGCTGGCGGGGCTGGGGTGCGGGTCCGGGTCGGTGAAGGCGTGGTGGGGGTTGTAGGCTTGGCGGGGTAGGCCGGCGGAGAGGGTGTCGATGGCGTGGTCGTCGGCGAAGAGGTGGAAGTCGGTTTCGAAGGGGGATGACGAGGTGTCGCTCATGGAGGTGGGGGAGTTGAGGGCGGAGGGGTTGATGGTGTCGAAGGGAGGGGGGGTTGCGCAGTTGGCGACGAGCATGGCGCTGAGGTCTTGGTCGCTGAGGTTGCTCAGGTCCATTTGGGGTTGTTGTTGTTGCTCTTGTTTGCTGGGGGCCTCGAAGAAGAGGTCGTCTAGGTTGCTGTCGCTGTCGTTGGCGCCGCTCTGGTCGGCGCTCATGGCTGGGATGGCGGCCATTGGGGCCGTGGGCATGCCGTCGTCGCTCATGGCGTTTGCACCGAGGCGAGATGGATTGATGGTGCCGGGTTGGAAGATTTGACGGAAGTGAAAGCTGGACGGGGGAGGGGGGATGCAGAAGAGCAGAGACGATGGGCGAGGAGTATGAAATAGGAGACGGCACTCCTTTGTCTGGGTAAGCCTTCACCGGCGGCAGACCAAAGCTCAAGACAAACAGGTTGGTAGGAATCTCCAGTGCACGAGCTGACCGCTACGTGTTTTGTCTCGGGTAGCTGCAGCATCTGGCTCGCTCTAAATGTCTTGTCTAGTATTCACGCATCAACTGGCATCATCAGACAAGGTACGAGCATAGGGCTGAAGGCATGATGGGTGAGGTTGCAACATGGCCGGCCTTTGAGCAAATGCCGAATGGATCCGTGCGACAGCCATGGTCGACAGTTTGGGATAGCTTCACTTTGAAGTCGCTCCGAGCTAGCGCAGGGCATCTTTGCAGCTCGGCAGCCTGCAGCAACAGCTGTGACGCCACCTCATGCCATGCCTGAAGATTATCTGAGTATCGCACATGACTGCACAGGGGAGAAAGTGACCGGTCAGTATATATATCATTCCGAAATCTACCAAACAATATACAAAAAGCCTGTACATCCCCATCAATGGAAGAAAGTAATGTCGTTCTCGGGTTTGCCAACTAACAGACATGAGCTCCTTGTCGTGTTTTGTTGCAGCCCAGGTACCGCCAAGCGACGCATTTAGCAGCTGGCGTAGATGGCTTTGCGAATCCGTTAGCATGCTGCACAAAACAAAAGGCGGCGAATCAGACATACCGTTGGCGTACAGAGCGTAGCTGTCAGCGTTGTTGAGAGCCTGGCTGGTCGACAGCGAAGTAGCGGCGCTGTAGCCGTAGCCGAGGTCATCGGTGCCGGCAATCTCAGTCAGGTGGGTGGCCTCGTGGAGCGTCGTGGTGGCCTGGTCCTGGTCGTGGCAAGAGCTGGTGAGAGCGGGCAGGGCGCTGTAGTACAGGGGGCAGTTGACGATGATGGACTGGGACGGGATGGTGTAGGCCAGGACGTTGCTCTCGCAGTAGCCGTAGACGTCGGTGCAGTAGTAGTCCGAGGCACCGCTGGTGGTGCTGCCGCACTCAGAAGCAACCTTGGAGAAGGTGGCGGCAACGGCGCTGCGGGTGCTAGAGGACGTGGTCTTGAAGTACTCGGAGAACTTGCTGGAAGAGCCCGAGGAAGCGGCCGAGGAGGCAGCAAGAGCAAGGCTGCGGCAGTTGGTGAGAGCGGTGCGAGTCGAAGTGCCACGGGTGCCGGTGCAGTCGGACTGCAGAACAGCGCGCTTGACCTTCTCAGCGAAGCTGGCGCGGACCTTCTCGGCCGCGGCGCCGTCAACCGTGGTGCTGAGCTTGTTGCTCACGAAGGGCAGGGCACCAGAGAGCTCGGTGGAGTCGGCCTCGGCGTAGGGAAGAGCACCCTGAGAGAGGATGTCGACGGCGCCGCCAGTGGCCAGATCGTGCATCTGGGCAATGTCGAAGGTGACCTCAATCGTCTCCCCAGCAGCGATGCTCTGGAAGGCGTCCTCGGTCAGGCCAGTGGTGAGGGTGCGGAGGCGAACACCATCGAAGTTGACACGGGACTCTGACTTGTGTTAGCTTTGCAAGAGGAAGATGCAAGAGGAAGTCTCCTACCAGCATTGTAGATCTCAACCTTCTCAACCGCAGCAGTGTCCAAGAGGGAACCGGCCTTGTAGAGCTTGAGGTTGTCGGCACCCGTGTTGGTGACGGTGGCCTTGACCTCGGTGTTGCCAACCATCTCAAGCTTGACATCCAGGGGCGAGTCGCGCTTGTTCAGGTTGAGCGAGACGGCGCTGGCCGCAGAGACCAGGGCGGCGACGGAAAGACCAGTGAAGAACTTCATCTTGGACTGTGGTTGTTGCTTGACTGAGCGGAGGAGACGTGTTGATTGATCTGGGCTGCTTGGTGCTGCTGGAGACTAACACTGGCCGAGGACACAGCATCTCTTTATAGTGGTAGAGCAACTGCTGGAGTCCTGATCAGGTAGCTCAGCGCAGCAAGAAACCAGGCCAAAAGGAGCAGGAAGATGGAAGTGCGTGGGACGATCACTGCGGCAAGATAGCAGGCGAGGCTGTGGAGAGACCGAATCAAACCCATGACGGCGTGCGGGGGGTTTTGGTATCGCAGGAATTAATTTACAGGTCGACCTATGCATGAACAGACTGGCGGGTGCTACAGACAGCCAAGCAACCAGGGTCTGAGAAACAGTCAGGTCCAACAGTGAGACATGACAGTGATATCAACGAAAGTAAGGCGAGAAACTTGGCGGCGGCAGACCTTATTCTTCCTTGGCTTCGAATTGGCACGTTCAAGACTTCTTGGTGAGGGAGTAGCGAGGGAAGATACGAGGTATACAGTACATCTGAATAGAGAAAAGCGCGGTGCCGTGGAGGACTAATGGTATGCTGACATAGCAGATTGAGAGAGCCAATCAGAGGGCCCAGTGCCCGTGTAACGGAGCATGATAAGGACAGGCTTCAAGACGCCGGCATTTGGAGGGTGATGGACAAGACAGTTGCCGTTTTAGGAAGGAGCGGAGGATCAAGTAGGGAACCGGGGCCCTGCGGGCCGTGTTCTCGAAGTGCTATTAAGCTTGGCGGGCGGCGTTGCGGGCAGTCGGCTTGGGCTGGGCGGAGAGGTCGGGTGGTGGTTGGGTGGAGTGGGGGATGAAGCCTCGTTGGCGGCTGCAACCGAAGCTTGGCGAGTGCCCCTCCCGTTGCTCCACCACCGCCTCATCTCTATCATCAGTTGCCCAAAATTTCAGACGCGAGAGCCACCTACCTCAGGTTGCAGGAACCACCTCACCTGTTGCAATTATCCGCTCGCGAATCACTGGCACCATCTTCAAGCCAAGCGATCGAAGTCGGACTTGGCGTCTTGGCTGCGATAGAGGTCGAGGTCCCTGAAAGGCAACTCGAAAGCGGCAACTCCGTGTGTTTCGCTTGCCCAGTCGGACTCGTCCGATGGTGACTTCATGCTCGGACGTGGCACCGTCTGCCTCTAGCGCAACCCATCACCTTCTCCATCCGTCCGCATGAGCCCCATCTTAATTCTGTCTCTAAACAAGCATACTTTTGTTGTTTATTTTTGACAAGTTAATCGCCTTCCCCTACCTTCTTTTTGTTTCCGTCTACCTTCTCGTTTCTGCGTATCTGTGTCATTCCACGCCTCGGTTCCCTTCGTATTTCCACGATAGAATCACTGCTCTGCGTTGCCGACAGGTACCCGTAGGCACCTCGCGTCCAAGGTTACCCCACAAGGCTTGGTAGCGCCACTCGGTCAGGACGTCCTTCCCCTCCCAGCCAGCTGCACGTCATTTGATCCTGTCCGCCTGGCCCAGAACCTAGAAGCTTCACGGAATACACGGCAGCACACAGAGACCGACAGCGAATCAAGCTCCCTTGATCCCAGCAAGCAAGGCATCCGCCGAACACGAACAATCTCGATTATCGCCACTTGCCAGCCAAACTTGGAAGCTCAATTGAAACAACTGAATCCTGCACGGACTCAACTCACAAGCGACAGACGTCGGAGACTACCGTCTCTACGCAGGCATCTGGGAAACTGGAGAGCATGGAAGGAGGGAGCCAGCTCTCTCAACGGGTACCTGCGCATCCCCAGCCTACAGCTTTAGTCCTGTACCTCAACTCTCCTCATTCTTGTCTGGAAGGCATGGCGTTCTAACAACCACCTCTTCACTTTAATATCCATCACCAGCTTCCCATCTCCTCTACCCAAGGTGCATCCATTAGCTTCGCAAACACTCCCCCATTACGTTCCTTATCCTTGCGAATACTCGGGTGGTCCCTTCACGCTCCTCGTCAACTCTGTCCCCTTGGCCTCATCTTTATCACGCACGACGCTGTGGGAGCGATTAGCCAGGAAAAGGGCCAGGTTTTCAAGGTTGAGAGCTGTACATACATAGCTTCATTCAACCACAATGTAGGAATAAGCATTTGGTGGACCACGCCAAACCTCGTATCGCTCTGATCACTGTCAGTCCTTTTCTGGGCGCCAATGTGTGCCGAGAGAAAATAGTGTCACTCTGTATAGAGTGAGTGGGTCGTTGATACAGACGGTGCTGTATTTTATGGACTGTTAAGCTCTGGGTGTCTCCGTAGGACAATAAAACAAAGGAGATGCCAGGTTGGTGCGCGCATATTCGTGATGAGGAGATGAGTGAAAAAGGAAGGGAGCAGGTTTGTTTTTGAAGAACATTGGGCAAAAAAGAAAAAATTCGGAATTATGCGACGCAGACAAGATTCGAACTTGCGCGACCGAAGCCATATGATATCTAATTATCCAATGCTGCAGAGAGCAGAGGAGGTTCGAGTCATACCCATTAACCACTCTGGCACTGCGCCTAGAAAGCCAGCTTCCTAAGAAGCTGACGTGATTCCATGAGAAAATCCAGGGATGGAGCGGATTATAGACAGAAATGCTTTGGTGCATGCGGTACTCATTCCGCAGGGTCTCACCGAGCAGGCGCCGACATGTGCGGCGCATCAGCCCCTGATCCTGGCAGCAGGCTTGCGCCATGTGAGCACAAGAATATTGATGAGGCAGCAAGACGTGAACACGGCGTTGACAGCGACGAGTGCAATTATCGCGGAGCTGCAGGCAGACTTCTGGTAGGCCAGTGATCAGCTCAGATCGTACGAGAGCTCAACGATGATCTCCCGAAAGCCGTTTGGGGTCTTCCTTGAGTGGCAAAATAAGCATAAGGAACAGGCGAAGATCTGATCTTCTGACGTCGCGCCCCACGTGTGACATGTTTTCCTCCACGCGTCCAACCTCTCTCTTCTCCGCCATCGCCCATCCACCCTCACGTCGCCCTTCCCCAGCGTCAAAAGAACTACTAGCGCCGGTCTCCGCGGCGGCGAAACATGGCCACAGCTACGCCAACCGGGCAAGCCTCCGCGCCTAGATCGCCCGCCCGCCCGCACGTGCCCAAACATGTAGCTACCGCCGACGCCGCTCTTTCTTAGGTCTTGTTCCCTTTTCTCAAAATACGTCACGGCTACCTAGGTTGAATGAGCTCGTGATTTTAGCGCCTGCTTTCCTTCTGTTCCTTCTGATCGCCAGCTGCACCTCCTCATTTGTTGTCACAGACCCAAGGTTCACCTGCCCAGCAAGAAAAAGACAACGCAAACCGGCTCCGGGTCAGATGCTATTTTCGTTGCATATTCGTTGTATCACGAGCGCCATAATCTAAACAATCAATTACCTGCTCCTTCTCCCAGTCCATTTCCTTCCTCTCCCGTACCACCCACGCACATTCCATTCCCAAGCTGAACCCACCACCATGCCGGCCACCGAGAACCGCCCCAAGCCCGCCGCGACACCCTCGCTGGGCGCCGAAATCAACGCCGCGACGAGGTCGGTCCACCACCAGCCAGAAGACGCAAGCCGCACCCTAACGTAGCCCCAGGTCCATCCACACAACCCTCAACCGCCTCATCACCGCCCGCCTCCCCCTCGCCCTCCCCCCGCACGCCCCCTCCCCCCACCTCTACGCCCACGGCCTCCTCCACTTCGCCCACGTCTACCTCACCTTCGAGTCCGCCTGGCACGACGTCCTCGCAACCCACGCGCCCCATCGCCGCCCCCACCACAAAAACCCCGCCCTCTCCTCCCTCCTCGACGACCCCTGGGTCTCCGTCTCCGCCGCCGAGCGCAGCGAAGCCGAGCAGAGTGAGGCTGGGCAGAGTGAGGCCGGGCACCGCGATGCCGGGTCGCCCAGCAAGGCTTCCTCGCCCAGCGAGCGCAGCGACGACGCAGACATCAGCCCATCAGCCCTCCACCTCCTCACCACGCTCCTCCCCCCGGCCCTCCCCCGCTCCGCCCGCCTGCGCGCCGACCTCGCCGCCCTCCTCGGCCTCCCCTCAGACCTCGACCTCTCGGTCCACCTCGCCACGCACGGCCTGCCCGGCCCGCGCCTGGCCGCCTTCCTGGCGCATATACGGCAGGCGGTGGCGGCGCGGCCGCACGTGCTGGTGGCGTATGCGTGGGTGTTGTATATGGCGTTGTTTGCGGGGGGCAGGTGGATTAGGGCGCAGTTGCATGGGGCGGGGAGGGAGTTTTGGGAACAAGCGGGGGCGGGAGCGAAGGGCGTGGAGTGGGAGAGGGTGAGGGAGAGGGGACTCAGCTTTTGGGAGTTTGAGGGGGTGGGGGATGGGGAGGAGGT